>PITA01006617.1:0-98516 GCA_004023965.1 Spilogale gracilis
TGGTGATGATGGTGGTGGTGGTGGTGGTGATGGTGGTGATGGTGGTGGTGGTTGTTGTGGTGGTGATGAGAGGTAGTAATGAAGGTGGTGATGACTGAGATGGTGATGACAGTGATGATCACAGGGGTTGTCATCATAATAAGAACATTTGGAACATTCTTCATAGTATCCAATGCCTTTTAACTCATGTCACTACTTTTTTGAAGAGGAACTCTATTCATAGCAATATGTGGGATTTATCAAAACAACAACTATTTCTAATTCTAGTTCCACCCGGAGTGTCACCCCAGCTCAGCCAAGTTCAGAGAAAAGCAAGGAGAGCAGCATGCTCTTCCTGAATCAAACACAAGTGGACCCCTGGACAGGGACAAGTAAACAGTTACAGAAAGAAGGACAAGGCTCTGAGAGCCCTCTCCCGCCGTCCCTAAACCACCTGCCCCCAGCCCAAGGTCATTCACCCAAATCAGTCCCCAAATTTGATAGTACGTGATGTCCTTGTCACCTGATAGCTGCTTAGGAACTTTTACGAAATGCAAAAGTGATTGTGGTCTGGTGCCTAGTGGCTAAATAAAAATCATCTGTGATAACTGAAATATATTTACTTTTGAATTAGGTAGCAGCCGAGAATGAGGAGTCCATGGAGAGCAATCTCCTATAACCTATAACCTCTTAAGGAGTCCCACTGACATGGTGAGGGGGACATTTGGTGGCTGGTACCTTTGTTCTTTTCCACATTGTCCTGTAAAGAACTTTAGCCCCGGGCTGTCCACAAAATTTCACCAGAACTGTTCACACATATTGTTTTAAAGAAAATTTAAAATGCTGATGGATATGCTGCCAACAAAATGATTTCTTCAAAAATAACCTAATAACTGAACATCAGATTAAGGGGCCGGCAACTCTGCGGCTTCCTCTGGTCATGCCAGGTGCCAAAATAATTGCTTCCCCTGGGTCGTGCTGAAAACTTTGGGAACGTTGGCTGTGTTGGAGGGCTAGACATTCCAGCAATGACACAAACCATGTGTCTTTGGGAAGAAGGGGTAAAATGACATCAATGATCTGAGTAGGGTTTGAGGAGTGGGAGATTCAGGTCAAATCCCTGCAAATGTACTTAGGGAGAGAAGAGATTGCCGCCAGAGGCAGAGCTGTGTCTTCAGCATTAAAAGAAGGGGCTGGTGTCACCTGTAGAAAACCGGTGTGGGGGGGAGGGGAACAGGTGTGAATGACTAGCATGCAGGTGGAAATTAGGTCAGATCTGTAGTGTGGGGAGGCGTAGGGGGAATGTTATCGCATGTGCATGGGAAAGGATGGAGCCAAATTGGGTCACGTCTTTGTGGAAATGAGGAGAGAATTGGGTCAGAACTGTGGGGGAGAACGCTCGAGAATTGGGTCACGTCTTTGGATAGAAGGGGGAATTGGGTCAAATGTGAATGTGTGTGGAAAGAGGGTAGTAGAAGGTGATAGAGAGAGTGGGCCAATTCTCTAAGATCAGAGGGGAAGGGGATAAGGAAGAACCTTTGATTCACACAAGGGTTAAAAATTGAACTTCTGATTGATGGTCATTTTTTCCCAGTTCTGCGGACTTGCTGGCTCCCTTCATGTAACGGTGGACAAAGTCAGGCTTTCTTCCTCTTACCCCAAATTGTGTGTCGTAAACCTCAGCCAGGACAGGGTGTGATTCATTCTTTAGCGCTTTGCAAGCCAACCTCAATTGGCATCTGGAGAGGTAACAATTCCATAACTTGGTGTGGCCTCATTTTCCCTGGGATGTGAGCCTGGTGACCAGCCACCCTCCCTTTGAGCTTCAGCATATCCACAAATCCAACACCAATTCTCACTTCTTTCCAGCCGCCGGCGTTGTTGCCTGACCTCATGACTCGGAGCCTCAAAGTACATTTTGTGAATAACAGCTGAGTAATAAGTTCATGTTAGCGACCTCCAAACTGGCTTTGTTCAAGTCTATGCAATCAGGGGGTAGCTGAGCCACGACAGTACTCAAAACCGTGCTTCAAAGGAAAGTACTTTTATTAATTAACTGAGTTCCTATTGGCCATTTGGTTGAATAGAACTATTCTCAGGGCAAAAACAGAATGTGCTGTTCACAACTCTGTCTGCTGTGACACTCTACGGAGAAAATGTATTAAATCCACAGAACTTTATTACGATTGAACAGAGCCATGGGGTCAGGACACTGCACTATAAACTTCTCCAGTAATTTCAGCTTCATTTATGCCCACACGGGTTAAGTAGGGTTTCTATTGAAGCGGACAGTACCCCCCCTGACCTGCCAGGTCCTCTTGGGACTTATGTAGGGAGTTATAATGAATCTGCCCAGATAGGACCTCATCGGTAAATCTGCATTTCAGCTTCTTCTGAGAATTCCCTTCTACTGAGCCAGATCACAGTGATTAATGACACAGGCTTCAGGGGTACATGGACCACTTTGAAGCATCCTGGAGAAAGATGCTTGTGTAGACATTACAGTGATGGGGAAACCATATCATCCCCTGTTAGAGAAAGGAGAAACCAAAGCACCAGTGCTTCCTACTCTTAAGGGGATACTGGGGGTATTTTGGTATTACGGGGATGGATGCCTAACAAATACACTTTTCAATCAAATAAGTTGACTCTGGTTTTCCTGGGCTCTTGGAATCTTTGAATGTAGAAGGATCTCGCAGAGTCTGAAAGCCTTCGCCAGGAAGCAGAGAGAGAGGGACTGAAAGGGAGCCATTCCCTCTGCAATTCAAATAAAAGCTTCATTTTCCTCCGCAGAGTTATTTTAAGTCATTCATTATTATTTTTCCTCTGAAGCGCAGGACGTTTGATGCCGCAAGATTGTTAGAACCAAAGAGCGTAAAGAGGACACTGAAGTATTATTCCTGCTGCAATTTCAGATGAATTTGGTGCTGACAAAAGATTTTTAAAATACACACGCGTGCACACACGCACTGCATATCACAAGAGACAGAAAGAGAGACGAGTCTTCTGATCGGCAGCTGAGGGAAATGAGGTCCCTGCCATTTTTCCAGGGCGCTCGCGGAGGCTGCTCCCCAGTAGTGAGGAAGGGGAAATGGCACCAGATGTGGAGGGAGAAGATCTGGGCTGGAGGTGGTCTGCTTCTCCACTTCTGGGTCGTATGACCTTGATGGAGGCCCTTCCTTCACCCTTCAAGGCTGGCTGCTCCTCCAGAAAACAGACAGGGCAAATATTCTTCTCCTAAAGAGAGGGCTATGGTCCCAACCAGAGAAGGATCTGCTTCTCCCATTATAGAGTCAGGTTTGGACGTACTTTAAGACCATAGTAATTAAAGCAAGGTCCAAGTGCAGACCGCTGGTGTGCGGTGACAGTGACAGGGAGGGTGAGATCAGCTGCATTTGTGTGGCCACACACATCCCGTGTCTAGCCCCCTTGGGGACAGCGTGGGGCAAGCCTCCTCTGCGAGGGTTGGGGCGGGACCACAAGGCGGCCTGGGTACCCCACACATCCCGCGTGACTGGTAAGCACCCACTGCCTCCAAATGGGCTTACTCATTGTTAGGAGGGAAGAGGAGCACGCCCGCCTCCTGGGGTCACTGTGAGGATCCAGCCCGACAGCACAGCATGGTCGGTAAGGACGGCGGTGGCCACTCCCATCTTGTTATGATTGTTTGGTCATCTCTGTGGTCAGTGGCAGCTCAGAAGATTCAGATCAGCCTTTCTCTCCCTCCCTTCTCTCTCTGTCTCAAATATCTCCCTACAAAAAGGGAGGGGGCAGGGAGCCGGGCCCTTTGGAGCCCCTGACACTGCAATGGCAGCCGTGTCTTCGGCTGGCAGGTGACATCAGAAGCTTCATGCAGCCCAGCAGGCCCGTGTTGTTTGGGGACATAATTCCTAGGACCGTTATCCATACAAATGAGACTTGCCATCTTGGACGTACTCCCAGCTCTCTGAAAAAAGTCAACATCCGGAAGCACCCGTGTCACAGGATGGAATTCACTCCCACCTGGCTTTGGAAACTCTCCAAAGCGTCCCTTTTGGTCAGAGAAGGAGAAGAAGGGAAAGGCTGGATACTTTTCACTCACCTCGTTAAGTTACCGCACTCCACACTCCCGAGGCCAAAGAATACCAAGAACCAGAATTCACTGAGCACTTACTATGTTCCAGGCACTGTTCAAAATGACTGGCTTGCATTATTTCATTTTAATCCTGATTACCAACAACCCTTGGAGATGCTCCTATGATCAAACTTGTACAGATGAGGAGGGAGGCCAAGGGAGGGTCACAGAACTAATCAGCAGAGAGCAGGTTATAAATCTGGGTCCAGGGTGCCCACCTTGAGCCCCTGAATCACAGGGCACCGAGAGTCAGAGCTAAGCTAGAGACTCAAACTACCTGCATTCAATCCAACTCTTTTCGTGGCCTGCCCTAGGCCTTGACTTCCTCATCTGTCAAATGGGGATCAACAGTGTCCCTGTCAGAGGTGTGGTTTAAGCATTAAATGAGAATGAAATAAGTTTACCTGGGTCCATGCTGAGGAAGAGGTGAAGTGGCTTTCCCGTGGTCGCCCCTCCCCCTGCTCAGAGGCAGTAGAGTCAAGATGGCGGCCTGGCCCCTTGACACCATCATCCAGGCACCAACCACAGCCGCGCTACCGCTGCAGGGAGGGGCCCAGCCAGCCAATTTCCTAGGTCTCTGGGGCTGCCTTGGCCAAGTAGGGGTCCCACCAGGCCTTTCTCGATCCTGAGGGAGGGATGGGTCACCAGCTGCTCCAGCGCCATGGCCCACCAGCAATCAGGTGAAGTTGTGAAAGTGTCACATGGCCTGTTACCAGATCACCCGGTCCCCTCACTCACCACGCTATTCCCTCCAGATGCACGCTGTCACCTCTCCCACTCCCCTGAGCGTTGTCAGTTCCTGGAAATGACAAGTAGAGAGGACATATGTTAGAACTCTGCTACTTTGTCAACTGTAAAGAGCATCGCCCAGGCTGGGGCTTGCCATGGAGGCTGGAGCCTCTGTGCAGAGCCCAATGCCCTTCCTCCCCTACATGAGCTCACCTACTCCACTTCTTCCAGCAACAGTGCGGCAGCAGGGTGCCAGCCCTCTCTGCTTTCTCCCAGCTCTTGGGGTCACACCTCCTTCTTCATGTCTCCCCTTGCCCCCCCTCCCTCCACCCATAGTGCTCTTGCCTCTTCTTTCCACAAGCATGACCCCTCCGTGCAGATGCTCCTTCTACTGCATTTAAGAATCTGTAAGAGATCAGTGTGTATTCTGCAAGATGTTTTCTTCATTGGCAGGCTACTGTCCACATAAAAGGTTTACCAGTAGTCCTATCATTACTGGAGTTCAGAGAATTCGACTTCTACTCTTTTCTGCCTTCTCCTAATCCTTGCTGCCTACTCAGCTTAATGCATCGCCTTCTTTCCCGTCACTGGGCCTCGTCCCCACTCCACTGTCTTGATGCCTCTGCAGAGACTCACGACTTCACTCCTTCAACACGGCTCTATTAAGCTCCCAGGATGGGTCCAGTTCTATGCAGGGGAGACACCATCCTCAGCGTACAGAGCCCACGGTCCTTGAGTTTGCTTCTCAGACTTTGATGTGCACAAGCTCTGCATCCCAGCCCCACCCCCAGGGTCCAGTTGAAACACAGATTTAGATTCAGGGGGTCTGGGTGAGCCACTGCTGTGGGGAACCCACATGTAAAAGGGGGGGATCTAGTGAAGTTTGATGGTGGCGATGATGTGAGAGGCAGCATGTCTGCTGGGAGCGTGGGGAAGGAGGACTGACCACGTGAAGTGAGAGCTGGAAGGGAATGGAAACTGCTCCCGGGTTCAAGGGCATCACAACAAGCTGGGGGAATCTGATACCCTAACACCCAGCAAATCAGTGTCACTGCTCTCTCTGCGCCGAGCCGCATGGAAGCCAGCCTGGCGGAGGATACCTCTGTGCTTGTGGTTTCCCAGCCTTCTCCTGCTCCCCATCCCCTTTCCATCTGTTCAAAAGGTCGCCCCTCCCTGGGCCCCTACCTGGCCTCCCTTCCACATGCTCCCAGCAGCTGTGGCTCTGGTCTGTGTTCCTCGCACCTCTCCTACCTGGGTCCGAGGAAAGGTTTTTAGCCTTTCTATGAATTTCATCTCTCTCCTTCTTCCTATCACTCCTTAGCACCCCTCTTTCTTGCCTTTTGTTGAGGTTACCACTGTTCTGTCTCTCTGAGCCCTTCTCCCATCCCTACCCTCTTATCTCTGAATACACCTCTCTTCTCTTCAAAAAGGCTTGCCATTCTTCCCATCAGTGGAAGCATCTTTATTGGGCGAAGGGCTGGGAGAAACCGGAGTCCCACCTCCATAGCAGAAGCTCTGAGTTCCAGATGGCCTGGGAAGGAGATGGGACCTTTGTCCTGCTGAATGTGGAGGCAGGGGCTCCGGGCAGACCTTTGGAGCCCACGGCTCCAGTCACATCTGTAACTTAGAGCACAAGTGCCCCGGTACCCCAGGAAACACAGCCAGCCCTCTCCCTTTGGTCATCAGGAAGGCTGGGAATGCACACGTGGTCTGAGCATCCTAAGTGTTGTCTGTTGAGCAGTCCGTGCTTTACAAAACAGTAAGGTCCTGACACAGAGAGTTGCCTTACAATGCTGGGGGAGGTGGCAGCTCTGAGCCCATTTCTAGAACATGCCAGCCTGTAATCGCCTGTCAGTCACAGACCTCATCAAGCAAATGCCAATTCCAAGCACTAGGCCTCACAAAAGGGTATGAATTATTTAAAACAATCAGCTGTCATTGAGTGGCCCAATTATGGGGGTCAAATCCAAGGGGAGAGTAGAGTGGTATTTTTCAGGCTGCTTGCAGATTGTCAGATTAATTTTCACTTATTTATTTCTGACCTTATAGAAAATGTATTAGCACAAGGTCAAAACATTTCTTTCTTTCTTTATAATTTTAGAACTTCAGAAGCATAGGCACGGAGATCAGTAAAGAACAGATACTTTGGACCCGGCTGGAAATTCCAGCAGCCCTGCCCGCCCTTTGGGCAAATGACTTAAATGCTGAGCCTCAGTTTCTCCTTCAGAGAAATAGGTATAAGAAGGCCTGCCCTGAGGGTGTTCTGAACGCATTGTGGGTACAGCCTATTTTAAAGCTCAATTATTTGACTACCGTGATAATCATTCTTTGCGTAACTGCCCAGCAAGATCGTCAGGTTACAAAGATACAAGCTTAAAAAATAGATCCTTCCCAGCAAGCCAACAAGTCAGAAGATGCTAAGCTACAGAATCTGTATTTACATTTCATATTGAATGTTATTTGTAAGTGACATAATTTATATGTTAGGGCAAAAGTTGGGTTGTGGAGTTTTGAGCTTTAAGAGATGAACTGCCCCCTATTGCGTTTTTCCTTAATTCTTTCTTCATGTTGGCCCCCCCATCAACAGTCATGGCCCAGCCCAGCCACCCAGTGCTGGTCACAGTATCTGTTACACAATGGATGTTTAATACAGGCTTGTTAATTAATTTTTTTTTGAATGATCATAGTCTTTAAGGAGAATCTTAGAGATAGATAAGTGTTCTATCAGAGCTGAGAGACACAGGGAGACTTGATCCCTGTATTCAAAGGGTGTATAATCTAAATATGGAAAGAGAGTGATCACAGAAGCATGCACACACGTGCACACATATTCATGTGTGTGCACACCTGTTTGCACATATGGGCACACCCACATGTCCGTACACGCACACATGCTCGTGCATACACGCTCGTGCAACACTCATGTTCATCACGCACACACGCGCACTCGTGCACACACAAGTCCATACATGCATGCTCGTGTACGCATGTTCGTACATGCACACATTCATGCACACATGCACACCTGCACACACAAGCAGTGGACTGCCAAAGATTAAGGCACGTGGTTCGGACCCTGAGTGCAATGAGAGTTCAGACAGAACCTTCTGGCAGTCTTGACTCAAGCCAGACTTCAGAGGCTGCACGGGGGATACAGAGCCGAGGCAGGTGGACATGCCGGGGTGGGTGGGCGAGAGTACCTGGAAGGCAAGGAGCCCAGACCCTGGAGCTCTGGCTTGTGCCTGCAAAGCCACATGCTCTGTGTGGCCAGGATGAAGCGTGGAGTGGGGACTGGGAAACAGCGGCAAGGAGGAAGAGAGGACTGGGAGCTCAGCAAAGGCAGCTAAGGCCCTGGAAGCAGTGACCAGTAGTATCACCTGCCTCCTTATTGTGCAGAAAGCTGAGCTGCCCAAACCGCTTAGGACAGCGCCAGGCGCAGGCAGGAGCCGGACGTGCACGTTATTTGGTGGTGCGAGTTAACATCACCCTTGAAGATCTTGAGAAGTAACAGCATGGATGAGTTGCTTTAGGAAGCCAAGTCTGGCAAAACAAAAAAACCAAGATAATTACCAGATATTTAGGCCAGAAGAGAACTGATTAGCATAGCTCTGTAAGGCACACTTAACAACACCCAGTGACCTAATTTCTCAAAGGAGAAACATGAACCCTCATTTTATTTTTCCCTAATCCAGAGGCAATGCGATGGCAAAATGCAGCATTTCCTCCCCAGGCTCTTTGTCTCAAAGGGTTTTTAACCAGGGAAATCATCTGAATGGCCTCACAGGGCTCCGCACGGGCTTAACATTTCCCCGTCACTGGGCATGTTCTTACTTTGTAATAATAACTGGTTTGCAAGTGCCCCTTCTGACCTACGCTTCCTCCTTGTTAAATGGGCAAATTGATTCAGCAGCCACTGACTGAGGCACAGTGCTATGTACTGGACAGGACTGGGAGCTCAGAAACAAGGGCCAGACCCTAACCGTCGAGTGGGGGCAGCGGCCATGTGAACTGGTCAGGGTAATGAAGCATGAGGGGACCGGGGCCAGATTCTGCAGGGGACTCCGCAGAGGCACTTAGAAGAGGGAGCGGTGCGCTCCGGGGTAGACGAGGGAGTCCTTCAAGTTCTCTCCAGGGTAGGAGCTGAGTCTGAAAGCTAATTCCATGCTGTCTGTGGGCAGGGACGGGGATCCTTGCGGAGGAAGAAGTACCAGGAAGGCCCAGCAGAGGGAAAGAACAAGGTGCCAACAGGGGCTGCTGGTCACTGGGCCAGTGCAGGGATGAAGCCACACACGATACAGCAAACTTCTAGAACAGCCGGCAGAGGCCAGATCATCAAACAGCCTTGTAAGCCAGGCTGGGAAGTCTGGCTTCCCTGGAGGGTAACGAACAGCCTCTACTCATGGGTTTGAGAAAGGGGAGTGCTATATGCAGATTTAAAATAACGACAGCAGCTCGTGCTAACTGAACAACTTACTCTGTGCCAGGCCCCGCTGTAAGTGCTTTAGGCACACTGGCTCGTTTTAGCCTTATGACAACCTCGAGTCTGGCCCAACTTCAACCTTCACTTCGAGATGAGGAACTGATGTCCAGAATGGGCCAGTAAGCTGTCCAGGGTCACACAGCTTGGGAAGCAGCACACCAGGCTTCGGACTGAGGTGGCTGGGCCCTAGGACCCACGTGCTAATCACCAGGCTCTACTTCTGCTAGAAAAATCACTCTGGCTCCATGTGAGGGCGGACACCGGGAGGGTAAGCCCAAGGTTGGAGATGAGCAAGGAGATGTTTGGAATAAATCTGGCAGGTCCCCCAAACCTTTGCTGTGCTAGCAGTCCTTCCCTCTAATGAGTCTCCCATGGGCCCCTACGCCCCATCCTGGGGTCCTTCCAGTCGGACCTCCCACCCCCAGCTGCGCCCCCCCAGGGCACCCGCCCAGTCCGCCCAAGGAGCCCGCTGCCCGGTGCACCAGGGATCCCGTCGTCAGAACTGGGTTGTAAAATCAGGAATCGATTTCTTCTGGGTCTATTCTTTTTACGTTTCAGCCTAAAATACATGCTTTTCTCCCTGGAAATTCCTCTCTTAATTCTGCTTTCTTGTTCTGTAAACATTAGAAGATGATGCTTATGAGGAACTCCGTTCTATTAGACTGCAGTCTAGCAAACATAATCGAATTAGGTGATGCTTTATTTGAGCACACTTCACCCGGGTTCTTCCTCCCAGATTGCACCAGCTCTCTCAGCTCAGGTTTCTTTGTCGCCTCTGAGCAGCGAGTAGAAAGGGAAGAGGCCTGAAAACCAGGCACGGATCCTAGTCCCCAGCCTATCGTGCAGCCTCCACGAGGTTGACCTCCCTGAGCTTAAATCCCTGGGGCAGAAAGTGGAAGTGTCCATTTTACCTTGCAATGTGGCTTTAGTGAGATTAACCTGCATTATCCTGACTCCTGGAAAAACCCCCTCAAGAACACTGGGATGAACATAAGCTCTGGGGGGGAACAAGAGCTTCAGTGGTTCTATCCACCCCTGCATCAATGGGGGGACAATGCTTAGCACCGAGGGGTTTTCAGTATTTTTGAAAGAATGAATATCAAAATATGCCTCTCTGTTTCTCAGCATGCACATGCGCATGCGTGTGGGGGGGGGGAGGGAGAGAGGGAGGGAGGGAGGGAGGGAGAGGAGAGAGACCCTGCAACTTTCTCTGCTCTCATATCCTTACTATAAAACTTTTCAATTCCATCGCGCACGCCTGAACCTGTCTTGCGATTCCTGACTCACTCAGTCTGTGGAATTAGGTCTGCACGGTATCCAGTTACAAACCTTTCTGGGTCTGTAGCGTGCACGGGTGCAGCTATAGGAAAGGAGAGGTGGGGGGAAGCGGGTCAGCCAGGCAGCGCAGAAGAGAGCCCTTGGAAACCAGGCTGTTGATTATTGGCTGCGCTCCTTAATGAACTCAGGTGTGCCCCCCTCCCCGCACCCCCAGGCATGATTTGTGCTCATCCCTGCAACCGACAGCCTGTTTCCTTCCAAGCCTCTTCAGGGCATCAGTGCCCTTGGTTAGAAGTGGGCCCATGTGACCGAGGCCCTTGTCCTGAATTTCCCTTGTCATCCAGCCCCCCACAGATGGGAGCTGGGTTAGGGCTGCCTTGTTCTTGCCCAGGACACAGCAGGTCCCCATGACGTGGCTTTGCTGGACTCTGAACGGTATCAGGCAGTCATCTGAGGCGCCCGGGGAGGCTGAGGACCTAGAGCAAGCAAGCTCTTTGCATGTCTGCTTCCCACAGCTTGTGGGGAGAGTACCCCCGGAGACGCATTAATAAAGATTAAAGGTCCCTCCAGTCCCTGTGATCTTCGCCATGTCAAAGGGAAAGAGTCACTTTCTACCCTTCTCGCTGCCGTTTATTAATATTACAGCGCTTTGCTCTAAAAAGAAAAAAAATCTCAGGATGCTGGAGAAGATGGGTATTCTGAGGGCTTGCGCTTTTATGTCACTTTGTCATTTTTCACGGGTGTGTGCGGTACTCATTGGACCTCCAATTTCTCTGATTTGGGAGAGAGCAGAGATCACTCATTCCTCTAAGTAACCCTTGGCTTCAACCAAAGACCTTTGGATTTGGGGGGCCCGCAAGCAGACTGGGTCCACAGAGAGCAGGGCTGTCTGAGATGTCACCTGTGAGGGGGAGACACACGCACTTCCTACGGCCACGTCCTGGAGCGGGCATGTAGGGATGGGTGCAGGCAGGGGTCTGTGCTCATAGGCCTTCTGTCCTGATGAGGACTTATCTTCAACCAGCCCGGAGGATGGGAACCTGGGGCCCTTGACTGAGGTCTGTTCTTTTTTTTTACTATGATTATTCTAGAAATACCTCATAGTGCTCAAGATTCATTCAACAGCTGTTTGAATCCCTACGTGGTGTAGGGCCCCCAGGGACGGAGACATGAGCAAACCAGGGTCCAGCAAAAGAGACAAGTTAAAGGGAACGTGTACCCGGCCACCTCCGGGAGAACTAACCTGAGTTCAAATCCTGTCTCCTCAACTGTGAACTGGAGAAAAGGGCAACTCCATTGAGGAGGGACACAAACGGCCTCAAGCATGCCCAGGAGGAAGAAAGTGCTAGGGAAATTAAATCCATTCTTCCTGTGCAGGTGGTGGGAGCTTGCGTCTAGGCGAGCTGAGGCTAAAGGAGCACCTGCCTCTAATACCTAGGCAGGAGGGCTTCCTGGAGGAGGAGACACCTGAGGTGAGCCTTGAAGGACAGGCAAGACTGAGTCAGGTGGAGGTGAGGAGACAGCCAATGCAGGCAGAAGGAACACAAAGGCAGAGAGGTGTGGGTTAGCCTAGCACGTTGGAGAAAAAGTGAGCATTTCAGTCATAATTCCCATGTACAGGGGAAGAGGAGACAAGATCAGAGGAGGAAGCAGGGACCAGGTCAGGAAATGAGATGAACAAGTGACCCTGAGCAAGTCACTGATCTCTCTGTGCCTCAGTTTCTCCAACTGTCAAATGAGGCTACAATAGCCATAAGTGCATCACAGGGTGACTTAGAATAGCGCCTTAGAATATAATTAATAAGCTGTCATTAATTCTCTAGTCTCACAAAGAGGGATATTACCACACCCACTTTTCAGGTAAAGAAACTGAGGCTCAAAAATTTAAGGAACGTGCCAAGGGCCCCCTGGGAGTGGGTGTGGAAACACCATTCAAATCCAGCCACTCCGAGTCCCCAGTCCACTTTTTATCTAATCCCAGAAGTTTTGTCCTGTGACAAGCATCAGTTTTGGCGTCCCTTTCCTCTGGTGACATGCAGCGGGGCTAGTTCCCAAAACAGCTCTGCCTTCCGGCCGGGATAACACAGCCCTTCGCAAGGGGGGTCCAGAGAAACCTCAGGGGCTTTGGGACAGCAGCATCACTGGTGTGGTGGCTGCTCTTGGGAACAGACCCCACTAAGCCCCCGACACCCTTCATGGAGCGCAGTTTTCAACTGCATTCACAGGCGAGGGCATAGGCACGGGAGGACGAGAGTCCTCTATCCCAAGTCACTCAGCTCGCAAGGGGCAAATGCCACACTTCTTCCTCCCTGGAGACTTTACAGTCTCCCGATGAAGGAGTAATGACGTTTCAGCCTAAAATGTGTTCTCGGGAACCCAGCATTTAAATCCGGCTCAGCAGCCTGCAGGGAGGGACTGGAGAGAGCCCCAGTTAGGCCAATGTCTCATCGACACGTCAGCCCGGTTCCTCATTCTGTTTCTCGCTGCTGGATCTGGATGGGAGCCTTTATCCCGACCTGCTCTCCCACGGGGTTCCTGGGAAGGTCCGAGCATAGAGACAATCGTTCGCCCAGGCGAAGCAGGTACAGGCGAGGAGCGTCCTGCCCTGTGAAGGCCTGAGCTCCGAGAACGTGTGCTTAGTGCCAACACAGGACACCGGCGTTGTGGCCAACAGTTATTGAGTGCTCACTGTATACGAAGCATGCATGCACTTCCATTGCGTCTCCTTGAAGCCCCACCGTGAGGTGCTGGGGCTGTGACCCTCTCCACGCCCCAGAGGAAGATGCCGAGGCACAAGGAAAGTGGGTAGTTTTCTCCAAGTGGTGCAGCTAAATGAGAAACCGGAAAGAGGCCTGATGCAGGAAGCCCTGGGTGAGTGGCGAGTGAGGAGGGACGGGACCGTGGTGAGTGTCCAGGTGGTTCCTCTATTTCACGACCCACCACCCAAAACTAGGTGCACCTGTTGCGGGGCACCCTGTGGGTGACAATGCAGCCACCCAGGCACGCACACAGCCCCTCTTGCTTGAGCAAGGTGGGGGGCCCAGGCCGGCAGGAGGAAGGAAGCCACCGTGCGGAAAGTGGCAACGTCTTTGTTTGTGTGGGAAGCCAGTGCCATGTGCTCAACTCCGCTTGAATCACATTGGCAAGAATTCCAGGAGCAGCGTGGAGTTTCCTTGTGATTTTCCAAGACAGAAAGTGAGAATGGGCTGAAACGAAAGCATCAGGAGGAAACAATGCCGAAATGTGGCAGGTGCCTTGCGCGTCTCACATCCCAGGGCTTCTGCAGCGGGGTGAGCCTTGCAAGTACAGCTGAGGCCACGGGGCTCTGTCTCCACCAGGGACGGTCCCCACACAAGGGTGGGGAAATTTCCCATTCGATTAGGAAGGGAATTCAGTAAACATCTGCTGAGCAGCCCCTGGGTTGTGCCAGATCCTGTCGTGGGCACCGGGGACAGGATGACTCGGCTTATCCCTGCCTTGCAAGAGCTCACAGTCTAGTGAGGGATGGGGACACACGGACACACATCCACGTACAGTCAGGCGGCACAGGTGTATGCTGGGTGATGAGGGGCAGGGCGAGGCTTCTGCAGGTGGCAGCCACAGAGTCCTGGTGGGACTGTCCCATTCTGGTCCCCAGAGGGGGCTGGGCAGTCGGACCAAGCTAGAAGATACCGGGCCCCAGGGCTACTGTCCTCCCTGCAGCTCAGGTGGCAGAGAGCCAAGGTGAATGAGTCAGGCTCTTCTGGGGGACTGCTTACTCAGGCAGCCAGAGGCAAGAGGAGCCCTGGCAGGCTGGGGGCGGGGCAGCATGGAGAACGGGGATATTCAAGATGTTCCCTCTACCTGCTGGATTTTAGCGACTGGCACAGGAGGGATCTGAACCCAAGTCAGTCCGTCCAGAAAGCAAAGCCCAGCCAAGTACACCAGAGTTCTACCTGTGCCCCCCTGTCCTCTCACCATCCCCCCTTCCCCGCCACCACCACCTCCCCCAGAATGACACCTAGGTCCTGCTCCTTTTGTCCCACCCCCTCCCTAGCCTGGGTTACTTTAACCTCTCTGCGCCTCAGTTTCCCCCTTGTAAGATGGAGACCTGGGAGGCCTCTCGGAAATGAGGCAGGGGGAATGGTTGATACACAGTTCTGGGCAGAGAAGGCATCTGACCTCCCTTGTTCCTCTCCTTGTCTCCTCGGTGAGAGATGCCATCAGGATCTCCGTGTAGATGGGCTCCCACCCGCACCAGACCCCACCCACTCTCACTCTCTATTGATCTGGGATCAGAGCTTGTGCTGTGGGAAGACAGGCTGTTGTCCGGACCCTCCCACAGAAAGGATGGAGCCCCGCTTCCTTTGCCTTGATGATGTGTTTGGAACCTCTTAGTGGAACTGTGTCCACACTTGTCGGGAAGCTATTGATATTTTCTAGACCCCATCATCTCTTTGACTTCCAAAGGCCAGACGTTTCCTACCTGCTCGGCAGAACTGTATTTCCTCTTCTTTTTTTTTTTTTTTAAGATTCTATTTATTTATTTGACAGAGCCAGACACAGCTAGAGAGGGAACACAAGCAGGGGGAGTGAGAGAGGGAGAAGCAGGCTTCACGCCAAGCAGGGAGCCGGATGCGGGGCTCGATCCCGGGTCTCCGGGATCATGACCTGAGCCAAAGGCAGATGCTTAACGACTGAGCCACCCGGGCACCCTTGTATTTCCTCTTCTGACTGGAGGTCCCCTCTGACAAAGCCTGCATGCAAGGGCAGGAAGGGCATACGCTTTGGAGACACACCTTCTGAGTCCCTCTCCTCTCAGCTCACTCCTGTGACATGCAGACCCCTTCCCTCCCTGACATCGCTGCTGCACCCCAGCCCAGCCCTTCCCGTGTGGGGCCCCATCTTGACTCTTTGCCTGACCCCCCAACCTGAGGACAGCCCAGCCCATTCTCTCCCCATGATGGCACCTTAATGGGCCCCTCTGCGGTGCTATTACCGCCGTGATGATCAGTGCTGCTTTGCTCATTGTCGGCATCCCCCAGAGACCAGAAGCCCCGTGAGGGCAGGAACATTCCTGCTTTGGCTCCGGCCAGGCAGCCAGCACCTGAGCAGGGTCTGGCACAAGGTGGGCCCCCGGTACAGATATGCTGAAGGATGGAAGGGACGGAATAAGAGATGGGCGAGGAGGACAGCCTTCGGTCTGAGCTCCATTCCAGCACTCGGAAGAAATAGTCAGTAAATGATCTACTGCTGAGCTTCATTGTCCTGGTCTGTAAAGTGGGAACAATAAGCATTCCAGATATTTTCCTGGCGCTCCCAGACACGAAATGCCCAATATGTGTTAGGTGCTCCTTTCTGCATGGCTTCTCTTCCCCCAGTCCCATCACCGTCTCCAACAGCCCGTCCATCGGCGTGCCCATCCCTCCCCTGCTTTCTGGCAAGGGCACAGGTCCCCTATAGTTAAGGAAGGAATCTGCCCCCAGGGCCCATCTTCTTCCCAACAAAGGTCAGAGTATTTTCCCTTAACACCTGCCCATACTCAAGTTCATGGGCCATTTTTTTTGTTTACTCTTGTGGCTTTGTGAAGTCTTTGTTCTTATTTGTTGCACTTCTTCTGTCAGGATTCCCAGGGACCGAGCTGGCACCCCACTGTAAACCAGGGCGTGCTAGAACACTCCACCAGAATACACTTACAGACGACAACCCGATAGGGACACCGGGATAGCCTCTAGAAATGACGTCTATAGACTCATCCCCTCAACCCCAGGCACAAAGTCCATGCCAGTCCTCGGTCTCACTGAACCTCTGTAGGGCCGTGGGCACTCAGAGCAGTTGGAAGAGGACAAGAATTTGAGAGATATTTGGTGCCCCTGGGCACCGAAACCACACCAGGATTTTGCCATCAGCCTGGTTCTCTAGGGTGCGGAGAGAATATCTGCACCAGAATATCTGCGGAGAGAATATCTGCACCAGAATATCTGCACCAGCTTGATATTCTGGAACCCAAAGCTTCTGCTTCCTGGGTCGTGGCAGAAAAAACCCATAAACCACAGGACATCCTTCCTTGTCAAGGCACTGCCTGTCCCCAGGCCAATCTTATCATCCAGTCTAAAAAAAAAGTTTAAGATTTATTAGAATGAAAACTCTGTACAAGTTGAAAAAAAAATATAGGCACAGAGTATAATAAATCCAGTGTCCAGTCCCATCCAATTTAGGAAACAACATCTTGTGAAAATAAGCTCCTCAATTCAGGAAACCTCATCTAAGAGCAGGCAATTCTAGCCCAGTGTCCCCCGTCTGACATCTGAAGTAGCCTCCATATCCCTCTCCTCCCAGGCAGAGGCTTCCCAAGTCCCGGCCAAGCTCCTCTGTCCTCGACACGTGTCTTCAGCAACCAGGACCTCTCCTCTGAGGGTCTGTGTATTCTGATGTTTAACCACAAAGCATAACCTCCTTTGGTTTCCATTAACTGCTGGAACTCCAGACATGGGTGCCTGAGTTCTCTTTTGTTCAGCTGCCCTTCCATATGCCCAAAGCTATTTGATCTCCCTTAAAGAAGGCAATAAGGCAAGAATTCTACATTAATCGTCAACACTTAGGCCATAGACATTCCACACGCATACATGACCATCTTGCCATGATCATTGTTAACATCAGAATCCAAGGCTGGGGCCACATGGAACGATCCACCCATTGCCTATTACCTGTGAGAACCCTTGATATTTATTCTCTGATCACTGTTGAGCACTTCCCCATGCCAGGCACTGAGATGCAATTGGTGGGCAGAGCCAACAAAATTCCTCCCCCTCATGACACAACCTCATGCTCTAGGAGATAGACAAGAAACAAAAAAGCAAAATATAGGTCAGATGGAGGTAAGTGCTCTGGAGAATTCAATAGGGAGGGAGGCTGGGGTGGGCCAGGCAGAGGAGCTGCAGTCTGCTCTGGGGAGGCCAGAGAAGGGAGGCCTCAGTGGGGAGAACATAAAGGTGAGGGAAAAAAACACAGATATCTAGGGCAGAGCCTTGCATGGCAGGAGAAATAGGAATGTGCTCAGTGCACTTGAGGAAGTGCAAGGAGGCCAGTGTTCCTGGAACGAGGGGGAGGCAGCAGGGGCCAGATTGAAAGAACTTTCTTTGGCCTTTGCTCTGAGCACAATGGAAGCCATCAGGGGGCTTTGAGTGGAGGAAGGTCATGATCTGGTTGGCAGGTGGGAAACAGACCACAGAAGCCAGGGTGGAAGTAGAAAGATCAGTCAGGAGGCCATTCAACAGTCCTGATGAGCAAAGTCATGGCTTAGATTGGTGGACTGGGGATAGGGATGGTGGTGAGAAAGGGCAGGACTGGGGCTATGTGTTGAAGTTAAAGCCAACAGGATTTGCTATGGATTGAATGTGGGTTATACGAGAATAACAGGAGTTGAGGATGAGTCTAAATTTGGGGGCCATCTTAGAATCATCTGCAAACTCACCAGTGCACCATCTTTCTGGTCCCCAAATCATCTGTAAGAAAGTTGACTACAAGAGCCTAACACCATTTCTGGTGTCATGTGCATTTCCTAAGTTACATCAGTTCCCAGAGGCAACAAGTTAGAGTCTATTTATTAGACTGTTCCATCCTGTATTGCTTGAATGCTTCCAGGACTTAATTAAAGAGAGATTTGTAAGTCTTATGTAAATCACAACCATTGGTAGCCTCATGCATTTGCTCAAAACACATTTACTGATGACCTAGTATGTGCCAGCAAGGAGGTATGGTCTTAGTGATGGGCTGAATCTGTAGGTAGCAGTAATACCGTTGGTTCCTATTCTCCAGAGCCTTCTGGCCAAGGAAGGGAGACAAACACATAAACTCGTGAATTACTGTATCGAGGGCATGGGATGGGGATGAACACTAGGACAGAAGCATAATGGCATTGGTGGCCAGACATTAAGGAGCTAGCTAATTGCTGAAGGATGGAGGCAGGCTTCCCTGGATCCAGACTTGAATTGCTTAACTAAGACCTCGGAAAAAGTTGACATTCTCCTTATAGGAACTATTCTGTCATAAATCCAGTAAAACCTAACCATGTGGAACCCTAAAAACATAATCAAGCTCCAAGTGGCTCAGCTCTGCAATGTCACATATGAACTAAAGAGTATTTAAAAGAATTCTAATCCAACGTCTACTCTAGAAAGAGGACCCAATTCCCAACCCACATCTAGAGCCTCCTACACCAAACCCCAGAATTCTCTAGCCCAAGCCCCAGCATTCTGTTCTCTCCCCTCCCCCACTCCAGCATTCTGTTCTTGCCCTTCCCCCACCTGCCTTTAGTCTGGATAAATTTGGGCTTCCTCCCTCTTTGATCCTTGGGTCCCCTTTCTACCTGCCTCCCTACTTCTCTCAACTTTTCCTGATCCTGCACTAAGAAGATCCAGATGCCAGTTGGGCAAAGGCTAAGTTGGGGTGGAGAACGTGTCCCACCACGTTTGTGTAGGAAATCTGAGATCCTGCCCTTGACAACTAGACTGCCCAATGAGGAGAAGAGCACAATCCCCTCAAGTTCTAAGAGATCCTTTTGAAATTCTTGTAAATGAAGATCATTCTGACACCATAACAAGCCTGAGTTAAGTTGAGACATTTTGTTGACATGAAGAAGGCCCTTCTTAATGAACTGGTATAGCTGTTTTGGGCCCGAGGTTTTCAAAGGGCATGACTCTTTCCATAGGGTCTCCAAATATATGTAACGAGCAGTGTTATCATGGACTTCCTGTAAATATAGATTTTGAAACTACAAGAAGAAAGGGAAAAATGTCTGGAAGAAAGCCCAAATTCACGTATTAGTACAAACAAATTGAGGAGGGAATGGAAAGTGTTCCTCAAAGAGAAAGCTTGTCTCTCTTTTGAGAATATAGGAAATATCACTCATGAGGCATGCATGAGATTGGACCACAGCTCTTGTATGTGAGAAAGATGCATTACTTTGTTCTAAAACTACTTAAATCTGACTCTGAAAGTCCCCCCACTTCCCACCTCTCTCTCTCTCTCTCTCTCTCTCTCTCTCTCTCTCTCTCTCACACACACACACACACACACACACACACACACACACACACCTACCTGATATCAGTTGTGTTCTTGCGATGCCTCTATCTCTCCCTATTATCTTGTAAGAATCCTTTAGGCCGGACACCACCCAGAACCTGTCTTTTCCAAGCCATCTCTTTGTCCATTACCATCTCATCCCGAAGACAGGCAGCTCCGAGGTTTCTACAAGCTTAGACCCAGGGGACCAGCCCAGGCTGGGAGCCTAGTGCCTGGGTCCCCCACAAAGCCCAGAGCCTTTAGAGTCTATGAACACCTCTGGCCTCCCAGGTTGGCTCTCCTTGACCTCTGGCAACCCCTGGAGCACTTTTAATTTCAGGTAACCCATCTCTGCTGTCTCTGTGAGCCAAGAGTGACACCACAGAGAAGCCAGGCAGGTAACCTCATGGAGGAATCTCGGCCCACCCCGCTGGGCAAGGGAGGACCGTGGGCAGGTGCCACACACAGGCTCCAGCCGAGGCAGCCCCATCAGCTCCCACCAATGGCCACACTGCAGACCCAAGGTTACTGGATCTTTCCCAAAGAAGCCAAATACTGAAATTTTTATGGGAAATCTCCCAATTTTTCAATGTTAGCAACTTAACCAAATTTAAAAAAAGAAAAGAAATACCACGTGGACCAACTCTGTGCTGGCCAAACAGAACATTTCTGCATACAGCCCAGGCCCTCCAGCACCGGGCCAACTTTGCACTCGGGCCAACACCATTAACATGCCCCAGGCTTGAAAGCTAACTAGCCACCGAAGACCCAACGTAAATTAGTTGCTCCGCAGTGCCTCGTGCCCAGGTTCACTCACTTGAGCTGCAGCACTGAGCACCTGTTGTTCCCAACTGCCTGCTAGGCAAAGATCTCAGAGGTGTGGTTCGTGGGCAGGGGTTCCGGAAAGTGTGTGAGGATGAGCAAGAATTAGAGGGAGTGAAGGGTGTTCTGGAAACAGGGGACAGAAGGGTTTGCATGCAAAAAACAAAAGACATATTTGCAGGGTCCAAAAGAGGTCTAAGAGGCAGTGCTGCCGAGAGGGAGGGCAGGATGCAGCAGAAGAGGTGGACACGGCTGGCTTAGGCAAGGACTTTGACCTTCATCCTGGGCTCTATGGGCAGAAGGCAGTAACTATGGGGAGGGGATATATGGGGATGGTGGAGACCAGTTAAGAAGCACATTATAGGGGCGCCTGGGTGGCTCAGTTGGTTGGGCGACTGCCTTCGGCTCAGGTCATGATCCCGGAGACCCGGGATCGAGTCCCACATCGGGCTACCTGCTCGGCGGGAATCCTGCTTCTCCCTCTCTCAATCCCCCTGCTTGTGTTCCCTCTCTGGCTGTGTTTCTCTCTGTCAAATAAATAAAATTTAAAAAAAAAAAAAAAAAAAAAAAAAAAGAAGCACATTATAAGGAGTCGTCCAGGTAGCTTCGCTGAGGGTGGTACAGAGGAAGTGGAGAGGAGTGGACAGATCCAAAATATATTTAAGGAACAGAATGGATGGAACTTAAATGTGGGGGTCCGGTGAGGTTGATAAGTGTCAAGGGCAACTCCCAGATTTCTGGCTAGTTGGACAGGGAGACTGTTATTCACAAATATTTTTCTTTTTATTTAAATTCTAGTTAGTTACCATACAATGCAATATTGGTTTCAGAAGTAGAATTCAGTGATTCATCACTTACATACAACACCCAGTGCTCATCACAAGTGCGTCTATAGTACCCATCACCCATCTAGCCCGTCCCCCACCCACCTCCCTCCATCAACCCTCAATTTGTTCTCAATCATTAAGTGTCTCAGTTTGTTTCCTTCTCTGCCTCCCATATGTTCATCTGTTTTGTTTCTTAAATTCCACATGAGTGAAATCATATGGTATTTCCCTTCTGACTTATTTCACTTAACATAATAACTCTCTAGCTCCACCCACATCGTTGCCAATGGCAAGATTTCATTCTTTCAATGGCTGAGTAACATGCCAGTGTGGGCGCGTCTGTGTGTGTGTGTGTACACCAGTCCTTCTTTATCTATTCATCAGTTGATGGGCATTTGGGCTCTCTCCACAATTTGGCTACTGTTGATAACGCTGCTGTATACATCGGGGTGCAGGTGTCCCTCCAAATGTGTATTTTTGTATCCTTTGGGTAAATACCTCGTAGTGCGATTGCTGGGTCATAGGGTAGCTCTATTTTTAACTTTTTAAGGCACCTCCATACAGTTCTCTAGAGTGGCTGCACCAGCTCACATTCCCATCAACAGTACAAGAAGTTTCCCTTTTTTTTTTTTTTTTGCATCCTCCCCAACACCTGATGTTTCTTATTCACAGATCTTTCTTGAGCATCTACCCTCTATGCAGCTCTGTTCTAGGTCTAGGTTTATAGTGATGGATGAAAGAGGTGAGGAGCTCTGCCCTTGTGGCTCACTTTCTGGTGGGGAGAGATGTAAGCAACAAAAGAAGTCAAATATATAGCATGTTGCTAGGACCATAATTTGGTCGCTACATAATTTGTGGGATCAGGACCAAAATGAGTTTGCAGGGTCCCTTATTTAAACAAGGTATCTTGTGAATTTATAGTCAACACGGGTCTGTGTGACTACACGTGGCCACACACACCTACAAAGTAAGCCCTACATACCACAGAGATACGTTCTAAGGAGAAAAATACATTAGTGATGTAGACTAGAGTGTTTCTGGGGCAAAGAAGATGCAATTTTTAAGATTTTTTTTTTTTAATTTATTTGACAGAGAGAAACAGAGCTAGAGAGGGAACACAAGCAGGGGGAGTGAGAGAAGGAGAAGCAGGCTTCCTGCGGAGCAGGGAGCCCGATGTGGGACTCAATCCCGGGTCTCCGGGATCATGACCTGAGCCGAAAGCAGTCGCCCAACCAACTGAGCCACCCAGGTGTCCCGAAGATGCAATTTTTTTTATAGAGTGGACAGGGAAGTCCTTAATGAGAAGGTAATGTTTTAAAAACTACCGAAGGAGATAGGGGACTATATCTAGGGAATAATAAATAAAAAATAACTATCTACAGAAAGATGTCTTTGGTAGAGGAAATAGCAAGTGCAAAGGTCCTGGGGCAGGAGTGTGCCTGCTGTGTTGGGGAAACAGCAGGGAGGCCAGTGTGGCTAAAATAAAGCAAGCAATGCAGAAGGGAGTGGACAGTGAGACTAATAGGTATTGAGGTGAATGGGGGGCAGATTTCATCAAGCCTTAGCAGCCCTGCGAGGAGGTTGTCTTTAACTCTGAGTGAAGTTGGAGCCATTGGAAGGTTTTGAGCAAAAGAAACCCGTTTTAGCATCAGGACTCCAGATGCTGGGATGGGGGTTTAAACAGAGGGAGACAAGTGGCTATCGGGCAGAGGACAAATACAGAAATGGAAAAGTCAGGAGGCTGTCCCCACAGTCCTGGGCAGGAGTTTGTGATTGCCTGGACCACAGTGATCACAGGAGAAGCTGTGAGGGGTGGCCATATCTGGGGCACATTCTGAAAGCAGAGCTGACAATACTTACCAGCTGATCGCAAACAGGGTATTAGACAGAAGGGGCAAGGGGGACTCTGAGCTTTCTGGCCTGAGCACCTGAGTGGCAGGGAGCGAGCTGGGGAAGGACAGACTGGGGGCCAGAAGGGGTCGGAAGCTCAGCTGAGGATATGCCAAGTTTGAGACACAGAAGGGGAGATATTGCTTTGGAAGTCCCCCAGATGAGAACAGCAAGAATGGAAAAGGCAAGAACCAACTTGCATGGGGCTTTGTACGTCATGGGTTGCAATGTTTTCCTTGGCAAAATGGGAAATCACAGAAGAGTCTTCAGTATGATCTAATTTATTAATTTACATTTGGGAGGCTATGCTAACTGCTGGGGGAGGGCAGAGGGGAGCACCTCCGGAAAACCTTTGCAGGGAGGATGGTGGTTACAATCAGAACGATGGGGTTGCAGGAAAGGACCAGATTTGGGGCAGGACTTGCTGATGGATACAATGCACCTGGGATTGGAAGGAGAAGAAAGAAGCAAGATGAGCCCCCTGGGTTGTGCCATGAGCCAATGGAGGGTGTCAACAGGTCATTTACCCAGATGGGAAGGGAACATTACAATTTCTATTGGATAAGGAAATGTTGTTGCATAAGGTGTTACTTGGGCAGAGAAGTGAATGGATGTTTGCCCCAGAGGCCTGAAAACGGAAGGGCAAGAAGGTGGTGGGAAAGGTAGGCAGTTTGAGGCAGAAGGAACCATGGTCCCGGCACGGACTCCTTTGGAGTGCTCTGAGCAAGGTAGCGCTGGAGCGGGTGTGAACGGTAGGTGGCAAGACAAGCTAGACACACCAGTAGGAATCTCGTAGGAGAGATGCTTATTTCAGGTCACCCAGAGGACTGGGTCTCCGGGACATTTCTAAAGCGATGGTTTCTGAGCTATTTATTTCACTGGTAAAGAATCATCATTGTACAATTGTATGGTATTATTTTTTCTCTTGCTTGATTTGGAAATCATATGCTCTCTTTTAAACGTTTATTTGTATTTGATTACGGGCCTCTCAGACACTTGCCATGATGTGCTGGCATTCTTTTATAAAGGGCTGAACTTACACTGGGAAAAAAATAGCATTACCTCTCAGGCTGATACTGAGGACTCACTGATAGTAGAGTGGGTGGTGATGTTACCTGGATGATGCACACCTTCTTGGCAGTTGGGAAACAGACATTTGAGCATATAAATTTCTCCTCTGGCTCCTGCCTTTTTAGACAAAGATCTTAAATTTATCCCAGAGTTACTCATTCATTCAACAATTTTTTTTCTAAATCCTTACTTGGCCCCAGGAGATAGAGCGGGGAGCAAACAGCAGTGCCAGTTCCTGTTCCCATGGAACTTAGACGTTCACCCCCCAAACACAACACCTGCAAACTATCCTAAGTATTGTGGAAGCAAAAGCATGGGAGTCAGAAGAGCGTGCAAGCAAAGGTTTAGCCTGCCTGGGAGGCAGGGCTTTAAGGGATGGCATGATAATTAGGTGAAAGTTGAGGAAGAAGAGTGTTCCAGGCAGAGGCAACAGAATGTGCAAAGGTTCTGAGGCAGGGAAACAAATTGAGATAATTAAGAACCAGGAAGGAAGGTAGAGTGGCTGCAGCAAAAACAATGAAGCAAGACTTGTGGAAGGAGAAACAAAGGCAGATGGATATTTTTATCCTTAAAGCCATGAAAAGCACTGAAGGGTCTTAAGAAACCCATAATCATGGATATAGGATTTGCATTTAAATGGGCCCGCTTGCAACAGTGCAGATGAAGAGATAAGAAGGAGCGGGACTGATTGAGGGCAGACCTATGAGGAGGCCACTGCAGCTGTCCAAGTGAGCGATGGTGGTGGTCAGGACTAGGATGGTCAGTAGAGAGGGAGAAAAGTAGAAGGATGTGAGCGGTAAATCAATAGGATTGAATGCAGTTAAGTAAGCATCCCTAAGAATTTTAGAAGATAGGCCAGGATTGTTTGACTTATAGATCATTTGCAATATGGCTAATCCACCAGGAACAAAAGCCATCCAGAGCTGTGTGAGCTGACAGGCACTAGATGGTTTGAATAAAATGGTATCATTACCTGCCCCCTGCCATCAGACCACCACACCAAGGGCTAGATGCAAATATAAAATAAGGGTCCTCAAGAAGTAAGCCCCAGCTCATTTACTCATTCTTTTCTTTATTGATTAGTGTGTAAGAAACCTCGTGACATGCAAGATATTAGAGGACCCCAGAGCAGAGACCATCAGTGTCCACCACTGGTAAGGGTAGGGGCAGGCAGAAGAAAGCGGTGGGGAGAGCTGATGAGAATTCCAAACCAAATAAAAGAGCATAAAAGTAGAATATCCAGGAAGTGTATGGTGTGGCTAGGGCTCAAAGTGCCAACTTAAGGTATAAGACAATGGCCATCAGTCCAGGCATGGGTTTTACACTTTCTTCACATAAAAGAGACAATTACTTGCTCCATTTTATAGACTAACATAGGCTTCTTAGATTTTATGGGATTTTTAAAAACCAATATAACTGATTGCAAATCGATTTGCGTGAGGCTACAGATAAAACTTGGCAGAGGACCAGCCTGGCAGCAATGGTGGCACTCTTATCTGATTCAGACTTCATCACCATTTAAACGTCTCTCAGACAAGGTCCTGTGTGCTTCCTCTGTGTAGTGCTAAATTTTCATGCTAGACAAATTTTTTTTTTTTTTTAGTATGCCAAGATCGGTATCACTTTGTCAAACTTGAGTTTGGAATCAGATACAGTAGAGGAAGGTTGGTAGGCTTCAGTGGTCAACTATACCCATAAAATAGGCATCTCCCTATAAAATAGAGGAAAGTAGATAATGAAGAAAAAACAAATGCATACATAACCATGGAAAAATAGCCCTCAGATGGGAGCTTGCTATTAGTCATTTCACACAATTTTTTTAATACAAAATCAAACCAAGCCAAGACTTGGAGGAGCCGAATAAAAAATTTCAGTTATTGGAGTTCACATCTATCCCTAGCTTTCTGTTTCTGCTTCAAAATTTTATTTCAACCCAATGTTGCCCAACCTTTAGCATAAATTAATGGAGGAGTATTCTATACAGAAACAACTGACTCTGTGTGGGAAATTTTATGTAGAAATATGCACTGCGGCTTTTTGAGTTTGGATACACATGGTTGCTTCTTACAATGGCAATTTTCACATGAGTTTCACTGTGGAAATAGGAATTGAATGAGAGGGGAGGTACAAAAGCAAAAGAAGAAATGCTCCACATACGTTTCCCACTACCATATTCCTATAGCTCTAGAGATACATCTCCATAAAGTGATTTGACATCCATAAGTGCCAATTTACAAAGCATTTCCCACTGCCATCAAGGAAAAGAAAACTATATTCTCCCTCTCTCTTGGCCCAATAAGTAAACTTTGAAATAATTACAGGCACATGTAATAGTAATACAGCAACTTGCATTTCTCTAGCAACTTTCACCAGAGAATTTCTCAGTGCTTTGCAGACAGTAATTAATTAGACCCCCCAAACATCCCCGCAAGGAGCCCAGGGATGTGGGTACGTGCTCAACATCCCCCAAAACAGACTCGCTGCCACCCCTAGGGTGGTTCAACCAGCTGTTGTTTAAAAACTGTAGGGCAAACAGAATTCAACATTTCAGAAAATTGTTGGACTCAGAAGTCCAAAATGCAAAAGAAAATTGTGTCTGGTGCCGGCTATTTTCCTTGTCATGTAAACGTGATAGAGATGAGAATGCAACACTATTTTCTACATCATCCACCATCGCTGCATCCCCTGGGGCTGGATTTACCCTACGGCATGAGGTTATTCTGCTGGGTTCATCATCCCAGAAATGACCTCATTACCAAACCATTTTGCTCTAAGAGACATAACAGTCTTTCTTAGGTATAGATAGTCCTATACCACACACAGGTATAGGACTTATTATTTGCCAGGCACTTTTGAAAGCGCTTAAACTTGTAACTCACGTGGCCCTCACAGCAACTCTTTTTGGGATCAGTAATATTATTATTATTATCATTATCATTTTTACTACTATCACCATTTTACAGGTGAGGAAGTAAGGCACAGAAGGCCTTAAGAAATTTGCCCAAGGCCCCTCAGCTACTGAGCTGCTGAACCAACCAATGCAGTCCAACTCCAGAGTTCATACTACATGAACTTTATTTACCCTATGCGACCTCTCAGGGTTGGTATCACCTGTAAATAAGTGTGAACGGGTACACATTAGTACATTTTCTCAACTTGGTCATGCAGTTTGACTCTATTTTGAGGAGTGGGTTTTGTTTGTTTGTTTGTTTCACCCATGGGGTTACCAGTAGTGACTCAGGGGCAGCAGCCAATCTGAAAAGAGCCACTTGCTTCAGCACCATGGAGAGCGCCTCCCCGCCTCTTTTCCACGCCACTGCAGCTCAAATAGGCAGAGCCAAACTAATAGCGTTTTTTGTTTTTTGTTTTTACTTATTTCTGCCTTTATGACAACAAGAAATGGGTACAAGATTATCGGGATAATTTAAACCAGGCCATCTGAAGCCTGAGACCTAACACTCTGTTTTTCCCATTCTCGGGATGTCTTGGGTCTGGAAGCTGATGAATTAAACACTTAATACCATTTTCCCACTTCATGTGGATATGCCTATTCCTTTTTTTCCCCTCCCAGATCTCTGGCAGGAGACCATCTCCCAGGGCAATTAGACTTTTGCCCAAGGACCATTCACATACTTTTCCAGTTTGCCCTGGGGGAGAGACACTGAAGTCGTTGACCCTTGAATAACATGGGTTTGAACTGTGTGGGTCCGCTTAGATGTAGATTTTTTTTATATCAACACAGTACAGTACTGTAAATGTATTTCCTCTTCCTTAGGACTTTATTAACATTTTCTTTTCTCTAGATTACATTGTTGTAAGAATACTGTATAGAATACATATAGCCTACAAACTGTGTTAATCATTTGTTTATGTTATCAGTAAGGCTTCCAGGAAACAACAGATTATTAGTAATTGAGTTTTGGGGGAGTCAGAAGTTATATTTGGATTTTTGACTGCACAATTCAGAGTCAACTGTATCTAATTAAAAGCACTGTCTCTGAATTTAGACTGCCTGAAAATTCACTTCAGTTCTGCCCCCTTCCAGATGTGACCTTGGAAAAGGCACACAACTTTTTTAAAGACGTAGGCTTCCCATCTGTAAAGTGGGGTTAACAATGGTCACTGAGTCGTAAGATTGTTCTAAGGCTTATTAAATAAGGTATGATTAGATAACAGAATTTTACTGTGACAGGAAATAGGGAAAGCGGCAACATCCCTTTCTGAACAATAAGACTCATGTGTCTGATACACTTGCCTTCTCTACCTCTGCCATCAGGGAGCCCCGGGCCAAAGTTCCCACTTAGTATTGGCAGTTCTGTAGGATCCTATGGATTACCTACTGGTATTTCTTTTCTTCTCTGATGTTGACCTTCCCTATGGATTACCCACTGGTGTTTCTTTTCTTCTCTCATGTTGACCTTCCCTTCTCATTGGCATATTCTTTGATCCTGATTTATGTGTGTGTGTAATATTACTGTCTGCATTATTTCAGGTCACAGCATAAGATGGAGAGACAGATGGATCATTAGAATATAAGCCCCAAGTGAGCAAGAGTTTTGTCTGGTTGGTTTACTGCTGTACACACAAAGCCTGCGAGAGTACAAGGCAACTACGTGTGCCCAAAACAGACACCTAGAATAATCCCTTTCCTCGGATATACTACATTCACTAACCCAGTAGCTTTGCACTGGTGCTGAGTTAGCTAGCTGCTACAACTTCACTAATTATCTATAATTCCAAGAGTTCTTGCCAGGATACGAGCTGCAGGAGCTGTTTCGGGGATGATGCTGTTTACAGCACAGTCTGTCTTTCCCAAGTTGTCTGAGGACAGAAAATGAGGAAGCAGGATGGGAGGTACTCAGGGAAATTCCTCTTTATCAGGATAAACTATTCTTGGGATCTCAGCTGGTGCAGACCCCTTCCCTAAAACGCTAACAAGGTTTTACCAATGGGATAGAAACAAGAGTAGTAAAATTAGTTGCAAAAGCATGTCCTTCTGACTCAGAGACCCAGTGTATGGGCAGAGTAGGGCGGTCTCCTGTGCTGGGGAGGTCCCCTGAGAAGGGCTGGATTCTTCCCTGTGACACAACCAAAGTCAGAGCGCTGCTGCTATTGGTGATGGATTATTAGGCGAGATGAATGCACCAGGGAGGGTGGGAGTGAGGGGTGAGACTTGTTTGAATCAGATCACAGCTAACACAACCTCCAACCCTCATCGGCCAAATTCAACTCCAACCTAGTGTACCTCTCCTGAGTGCTTACTATGTGCCAGGGCCGGGGAATTGCTGGATACCGCAGATTTCCAGGCATTTGGCTGTAAGAAAACAACAAAAATTGGAAAAGATGCTCACACGTCTCACCCTCTCCTCCACTTTCTCCCCTCGGTCTGTCGGCACTGCTCTTCAGATTTTAACACCCTCCCAAGTAGGAATCAGCTTCCCTTCTGGTTTTTGGAAGGCATCCAGCCTGCTCTCTTCTCTTTCTCTGCAGGGCATCGTGCACACAGCAATTCCAAGCAGGCAGGGAGCGCTTTTCTTTCTCCCACTTTAGGAAATCTTCCAGCTCTGGTCTTGTTATAAGAATCACGCATTTGAAGTCTCCCTGGGAATAAATACACGTTTCTGATAACTCTAAAGATTAAGCCAATGAAATAAAAATTCATTTTTGAGACATAAACTGTAAATGACCGGGATTTTCCACGGAAATATTGGCACTTTGGTGGAGGCGCGGCGGCCCTCAAGTTGACAGTAATTTGCTACAATGTGCCAGGCAGTCCTGAAGCCGTTCAATAGACAAGACATCATCAAATACCACATCTGAATTCTACTCATATTATTAGAATGAAAAGGGTAATTCAATTCAATTGCCTGGAGAATCGTGGAACACAGGCGTAGACAGAGCTGGCCAGAGGCAAAGCTGCTTAGCAAGTGAGTGTGTCTACAGGGCCCTTGGCTTGCCTTCCTTCACCTCCCTCCCCAGCCAGGTCCTCCCCTTGGCAGGAACCCCCTGTGAATTGAAATCAATGCATTGCCCCTCCCAAGGGTATTTGCTTTTTAAATGTCCTTTCTAGTTTGATAATGAAGGGATTAAAAACTCACACTTATCAAACACCTACAATGGACCAGGCCCAGTTTCACAAACAATGTTAATCCTTGGGCACACTCTGCGCTTGTTCACGCAAAAAAATGACTATCTACACTGAGCCAGGCACTGTGCGGGGTGCCCGAGATCCAGCAGAGAACAAAGACTCGAATCCTCCCCTCTCAGGCTCTGCAGCAGCGGAGGAGAGGAAAGAAGCAGTAAAGGAACAGATGCATAAACGTTTGTTGGGCCCTGATAAGTGCTGTCAGAAAGATCCAGCAGGGTGGGGAGAGGGAACACCCAAAAGGGAATGCTGTGTTAGAGAGGGTGGCCGGTGTGCAGGGACTTTCCTCAGAGCAGGTGACAGCTGGGCAGAATAAATGAGAATGAGCCATGTCACTATCTGGGGGAAACGCATTCCAGGCTGGGGGACCTGGGGAAGAGCAAGGGCAAAGGCCCTGTGTGTTCCAAGAAAGAGGCACATGGGATAGAGCAGAGTGAAGAAGGGAGACAAGAAGGAGACAGGAAGGGCTTATAGGCCAGGACTCTGTGGACTTGGTTATTGGAAACCATAGGAGTGTCTAAGGAAAGGAGTGACAGTCCACTCATTGACTCGGGTTTTCAGAAGCTTGCTCTGGGTGGTGAGGGGAGCACGGCCTGTATAGGAACCAACAAGGACACAGAGGTCCATCAGGAGACAGCTGCCACAACAGTTACCAAGGCGGCCTGGATAGGAGGCAGGGGGGGTTATGCTGAAAGGTTGGACTCCACCCTCTCCCCTGGAGAGGATGCCCCATCCAGTAAGTGAAGAAAGAGAAGCACAGAAGGGGTAGCTTAACCCCCATGGTCAGGTGGGTAGGGAAGAGCCAAAGGGAGTCCTGCAGGCTGCCCGCCCCAGAGGCCTGGCTCTCTTGACTCTGCTATGAGCTTCTCTGTTGCCATGCAATGAAAGACAGTGAGGAAGGAATTTCAGTCCTCAGAGAACAGGAAGAGGGATTTGGGGAGGTTGGGGGATTTTTGTGGACCCTTGCTTTGGCAGGGTTCCAGCAAGGTCTAATGATAAGGGTCAACACACATCAAGCCATCACTGTCCACGTGGCCACGCTATATGGGCTTCCCACTCGTTAGTGCAACCATTCCCCACAAGAGCTGCCGCGAAGGAACTGCTACCATCATCGTCCCCATTTTACAGATCAGGAAAGAGGCTCAGCTATGTTAACCAATCCAAGGTGACAGAGTTGGGACGTGGATCCTGGCAGGGAGGTTCCCAGAGCCCCAACCCTTCAGCATCACACTCTTTCTTCCTTGAAAGGATGTTTGCTTTTCAGTACTTTTCTACTGAATTTTGAGCTTGGAGACTGAAGTTTATATGACCGATACATATTGAAACTCACCCTCCCTGACATGACCTCGGGGCGCAATGGAGAGCCTCCAGCAGGGACCCCCCTCAAGGGTGCTACCAGGGGTTTCCTGCCCAGGATGGAAGGCAGATGAAGTGGCCTCGGGAGTGGCCTCAGTGTCCCCACCCACCTCCAAGTGGTTACTAAGTCTCATACCCCTGGCCTGTCCAACCTGGGCACAAGTCTCGCAGATGTTGGGAGAAGACAGTAGTGATTAATAGCATGGCAGCTACTAACTCCTAATTCCATTTGATGGGTGACAGAGATGCTTCCAAACCTCCATTCTTCCGAGTTTTGAGAGGAAAGGGGAAACAGAGGTACAAGCTTGGAGGGGAGGGAGCAGGATGGGAACAGGGGTAAGAGTGGAGGAGGCGGGGTGCATGAGGGGCTTCCAAAGATAAACTGAACTTTCTGAGAAGAGAAGGGGCGTGTGCCCCCTAAGAAGGGAGAAATGGGGAAATGCTGAGTGTCAAAACAAGGTAATCCAGATCCTCCCTGAAGTCCCTCTTCGCTGTTGCACAATGCCCCCCCCATCCACCCTGCCTCAAAGGCACTTAATCCTGTTTTCAAGCCTCTCTCCCCTCCTCCCCAGGTAGAAGACCTACCTCCCCCTTTAGGCCCCACCCAGCTATAATAAAAATAACATCTCTCTGTTGAGCTTTGCTTTTTATGTACTTCATCTCATTCATTTTAGCATCAGAACAGCCCTATAAGACGAGTCTGCTTATCTCCATCTCACAGAGGAGCCACTCAGAGCACTGAAGTGACTTGCCCAAGGTCACACACTGAGTACCTGGAAGGTCAGTGACCCAAATCTGACTCAGAAGCTCAGGCTTTGTCTCCGCCTCACCGGGCCTTGGCCCCTGGGTTACTGAGTTCCTGGAGGCCTGGCAACGTTTCTCATTCAGTTTTGCATCCTCAGCATTCCAGCGGGTCCTTAGTAAGAATTGATGGAAAGGACACAGGGCTGAGTAAGCAGATGACAACCGCCTTAGAATGAACCGGCTTCTATAAACGTGCTCATGTACATTTACGTTGTTAGAGACAATGCCAACAGTTTTGAGAACCAATTTTTTTACTAACATATAATGTATTATTTGTTTCAGGGGTACAGAGAACCATTTTTTTTTAAGATTGTGTTTATTTATTTGAGAGAGAGCGAGAGTAAGAGAGCACAAGCAGGGGAAGCAGGAGAGGGAGAGGGAAAATCAGGTTCTCTCCTGAGGAGGGAGTCCCACGCAGGGTGAAAAAATGTCTGTTCATCCGATGAATAAAACACATGCGTATTGGAAATGCATTGAGTGCCGGGCTATGGGTCAGAACAGGGAGGCTGTGTGCAACAGCCCTGGTCCCTAACCTCAAAAGGCTCATAAAACAGAGGCGAGAAAGACCAAGACCAAAGCAAGCAGCCAGCAAATGTCACAGAGGAAAAAATAGTTGCAAATAATTAACAAGCAGTGAAGGGAGAGCAGAAACACTGAGGAGAGGGCTTTGGTAGACAGGAATGTTCTCTGAGAAAGAAATGTTCAAGGTTGAGTAGAAGTCATCCAGGAAAAATTTGGGGAAGCGTTTCCAGCAGAAGGAATGGCATATGTGAAGGCCCCAAGGCAGAACTAAGAGTGTAGAGCCTTCCAGAAAGTCCAGGAAGACTGACTACTCGGATAGAGCCAAGAGTCAGGAGATGGAAGGAGACAAGCAAAACACACCGGAGGCCCTTGTAGGCCTCGTTAAGTATTTTGGATTCTAGCCTCATGGCAAAGGCAATCTTAGGAGTGGGGCAAAGGACAGAATTCCCCCCTGAAATCCGGTCCTACTCTGTGGGCAGTGGGGAGCAGTGAGGGGGCAGTGAGGCTGGCTGGGAGGCTATAGTCATGCTAACAGCCCCTCCCGCCAGGGGCTAGGGAAGTGGATGCATTGAGATTTGAGATTTGGAGACAGGAAACAGAGCAAAGAAAACAAGGTTGACCTAACTCCACAGTGTCCACAAAGGCACCCACCATGAAGTAGCGGGAGAGTAGGCTTGAAAACAGACCAGATTCTAACCCACCCTCTATGTCTCATGGATCTGTGCTTTCGGGCAGGCCACGAAGCCTATTGGAGCCTCCAGCCTCCCAGGAAAAGTTGTCACTGACACGATGCAAGAGGCCATGTGGAGCATGGGGACCTCCCCCCTCTGCCACCTCCAGAGATCTGTGGCCTGACTCCCCAACTGCCCCCTGGAATACTGGGCTCCACTAGTCCTGAGCAACATTTTTAAAGACAGAATGAATCCCTGTATGCCTAAAGAAAATGTGCAGAAAGGCCCGCCAGCCTCGTGCCACTAATACTTGTCGCAGCCACAGCGGCTCATCACTTTAGCAGTAACTCAATTACCAGTCCCTGGGTATCTTCAGGCACAAGCTCCCACGGGTCCCCATTGTTTTCCTGAGACACCAGGACACAAGTCGATGCCTTGGCCTTAATGAGACCTTTTCAACACCTGACAGTAAGCCACCAAGGATGTGCTAAGCACAGCCATAAGCCCTCCCAGGCTGCCTCCCAAGGCGGGGTTCCTGGCCAGCCAGGAGGTGCAATGTGGCCTCTGGCACCTGGGACTCACACAGCAGATGTTGCTGCCTTCCAAGTCGGGCCAATTACGATGTTAACGCCCTGGACATTAATCCCCGGGCCCCTGCCAGGCAGGACCTGCTCTGTTCTCTGGCTTAATAGCACACGTCCTCTGGGGGGATCAAGGAAGGATCCTGGGGAAGTCACACTTTCAACTGCTCAGATTCAAAGCCCAACATCTCCTGGGCCTCATGTCCAAGGCCTGAAGACACCCAGCTATTTTAGTGATAGGAACGCCAGCCCCAGTCACCACGAGGCAGTCAGCAAGAAATTTTACTGTAACTGAGTCCCAGAAAATTAAACGTCTTACTCAAGGAAACAGAACACATTCATGGGAATTCCCGGAATACAGATTTGCTCTCCTGATACCCAGATTTCTGAAGCGTGTTAAATAAATGGTAAGCTCCCAGAGAGCAGGGGAAAGAGCACAGGGTCTGCCACATGGTAATGATTTTTGGCACAAAGGACAAGCCCCGGTCAAATTAGTATCAGAACTCCGCTCCAGGTTCCTCACCTGGTCGTGTAAAGTATCCACCATGCATTAGCAGGGACAAAGGTTTTTTAACACCTGACTCCTGACCATCCAGAAGTCCCCTGAGTCATCTTTGCTTTTGTCCAGTCTGTGTGTAAGCCACAAAGCAGGTGCCCAAGGAACCTGACCTAGATGAAGAAACATGGAGAGCTTCCTTGAGGTGACTGAGTCCAGGGCTCCGGAGGACATGGAGACCTGAGCCTCGCAATGGTGTGCTTGGAGGTGGGGCAGCAGGTTTGAAAAGTGCATCCAGAACAGAGAGAACACCACATGACCTGCAGCTGGACTGGGGGGAAGGAGGTGGAGAGGAATAGCATGGCAAGAGGGTGGAGAGAGGGGCAAAGCTCAGACAAGGAGGTCTCAGGGCCAGGGGAAGGATTTGGGTCTTTGTTCTAGAAGCATTGGGAAGTCACTGAGGAGTTGCAGGGTGAGGAACAGCAGGGCGAAATGCTCAGACATGATGCGGCGCAGACTGGAGAGGAGCCGAGGCTGCCTTTCCCAGTTGGAGATGGCAAGGCCAGAGATGCTAGAGGAGGGGCCTGGCGGAGGGGTGGGGACTCATAAGCTTTGGTTGGAGATACTGAGTCTGAAAGGTCTTGGAGACACCCCATAGAGAGCTGGAGATTCACGAGTGGAGTTTGGGGCAGGCAGGGCCAAAGTCATGGATGAAGGAGCCATCGTGCAGGCGGTAACGTACACGGTACACTTTGATGGAGTTTCAGAGGGACAGAGTACATGAAAAGGATGAACCCAGATCTACCTAAGCCTTGTCCCACTATTGGATATTTGGGTCATTTCTGATCATTTGACGTTCTAAGTGTCCTGGTAATGAGCATGCTTATCCTAATTTACAGCTTCTCCATATTCTAGGTTACTTTTCTAATAGCCTACCTTGCTAACATGGTTGGCAATGCATAACTTCTAAGAGTAGAAATAGATCATGTGTCCAAAATGAAACAGATATTTTTTTTTAGTTGGACACTATATGTGGTGGCCTATGTAGCATTATCATCTCTTCTGATACCTGCTGATTTATTAAATCTTCCCTAACTGGCCTAGCCAAAGGGAACTTCTTTCTCTGAATTCTAATGGCTAATCCTGGAGACACTCCGCTCTTGTCCTTCAGAGGTCTGATAGTCTGGGATCTATGCAAGTCCCCCTTATCTGCAGGGACACATTCCAAGACCTCCAGGGGACCCCCAAAACCACAGACAGTACCAAACCCTCAATATGCCATGTTTTTTCCTAGACCTATAAGTTTAACTTATAAATTAGGCACAGTAAGGGATGCCCGGCTAGCTCTGTCAGAAGAGCATGTGATTCTCAATGTCAAGCTTGTAAGTTCGAGCCCCACACTGGGCATAGAGATTGCTTAAAATAAAAACTTATTTTAAAAAATGAGTTAGGCATAGCCCCACGTTGGGCTCTGTGCTCAGCTCAGAGTCTGCTTGAGATTCTTTCTCCCTCCTCCCTTTGCCCCTCCCCCGCTCCCTCGCTTGCATGCTCTCTGCCTTAAAAAAAAAAAAAAAAAAAAAAAAAAAGTCTGCATGACAAGATGAAGTATGGTGACGGATGTAGGCATTGTGACACCACATGAGGCCATCCGTGACCTCCACAGGATACGGCAGGAAGACCACGTGCTTCCAGCCCAAAGTTGCCGGAGGGTCACTGAAACCAAAAAAGCGAAACTGCGCATGAGGGGAGACTTCTATAGATATCCATGAAGGGTCATTGCTTGCCCTATGGTCCACACCTAGAACTTGAGAGCTGGGACTGTGTTTTATCCTTCTTGAGAGCCCTTGACGTGTAGTGACTATTCTAGATTAACTCGCTAGGCAAGAGGATCATAAGAACTAGTATCTATTAATCCCTTACGGCACACTGAGACCTGTTCTGGGAGCTTCAAACACAAAATACATTTCAACTCTCCAAAAAAAGGTTTATCCTCCTTTTACAAAGGTATGAGGGTAATGATATCTGATACCACAACTGAACCCCCAAATCCCAGGGGCTTAATACCCAGAACTTTCTTTCTTGCTGACATTTGTTTCTCAGGCACTCCAAGTCCCAAACAGGGAGCTCTCCTAGAAGCCTGGGTTCAGGGACCCATGCCTTCTGATCTGGTGGCACCACCATCCCAGACACGTGGCTTCTGAAGGCACCAGGCTCCTCTGCCTCAAACCAGAAGGGGAAAGAGCAGGACGGAGAGCCCATGAGAGGTTCTTCTGGGCTTCGTTTGCAAGTGGCCCACATTACCTTTATCACATTCCTCGTGCCAGAACTCTGTCGCGTCCTAACCAAGTGCGAGGCATTCAGGCTGAGTGCTGGACTGCAGGGAAAACAGACTGGGTGGTTCACAGTCGTCTCTGCCCCGCTTCAGGAGAAAGCAAAGCCCAGAGATGTAACACTTCCCCAGTGTTACAGAGCAGAGCTAGGATTCATACTCCATAGAACTCCCAAGTCCATGCCTTCTCCACTACACCCTACTAACAGCCCACTTTGAGGTGCTGTCTTTCTGGGGCCTCCGAGATGCACATACTTGAATCACCTTGGCAACTGTTTCATTTCACTTATAACCTAACTTCAAACCACGTTGAGAGTGGCAGATTTGCCCTAAAACCAAGTTTCAGATGTGTTTTACAGATGCAGCTTGTTTCTTCCAAATACGCTCCCAGTGTCCTCCTTCAACAAGTCAATCAATCTGCTGACATGTCCTCATATTAGGTAGGCATATTCCTGTTCAAAAGTCTATGCCTTATAAACTTGACATATTCAGATGCTATGGCTTTTAACTTGAGTAAATTAAAGCTCTTAAAATGTCAGAATGTTTCTGTCTCGTTTGACATTCTCCCCATAGGTCAAACTGCCTCCAAAACAGACGTGTCTAAATGGCTGTCTAACCATATCGCTCAGGGTGGCTTTTTAGGAAGTGCAGGACACCCAGAAGTGCACAGATCTGAGGCCCTTGAACATCAGTAATTCTGTTGGGATCTGTTCCTGTGTAAGCAATTTACAGAGCGACCGCTAGACTTGGAAAACCAAGCTGGACCTCAGGAGGTCATTGGTGCTCCCTCTTTGAATGCATATACCACAGAATCTTAAAGTTGAAAAAAATAACAATGTCAATAATAACAATAGCAATGACCTTCAATGAATGTATTCATTCAACACAAATTTACTGAGAGCCCATGTTGTGCCCAACACAGTTACAGAAGCTGGAGGTTCTGTGCATAAAACAAGATCCCTGACCTCATGGAGGTGACATTCTAATGGGGAGCAAATGTATAATGCACTGAGAGGTGCTGAGTGCCATGACAGCAGGTTCAGGAGAGAGCATGTAGCCTGATGGTAGGTTATCTAGAGTGGTGGGGAGGGCTTCTCTGAAATGGTGACATTGGAACAAAGACCTTAGAGAAGAGAGTTCACAAGACGCTAGGTAGAGGGGATAGCAAGTGAAGAGGCTTGAACAGAGAGTATGCATGTCATTTCCCAGAAACAGTAAGGAGATTGGGTGAGCCCAGGATAGTGGCAGGAGGCCCCAGAGGAGACTGAGGAGCAGTTTGGGCAGAGCCTGAAAGCCCATGGTAAGGGCATTGGGCTTTCTGCTTAGGCTGAGAGGAGGGGCACTTAAGGGGTGAGCAGAGCTGGAGGAGGGGGCTTGAGGATCGAGTCCCAGGGCACTCCATCTCTCAGGGTCTAGAAGATGAGGAGCCAGCAGAAGCAGAAAGGAACAGCCAGAGGTGCAGGAAGAGAGCTAAGCTTGGGCTGGGACATGCCAAAGGCAAGTGACAAAATTCAAGGAGCGTTCTGGGCCAGTTCAAATGCCACTTTTATTGGCTGAACAAAATGAGGACAAAGAACTAACCAAGAGATCTGACAAGGAGACTTCACCCATAACCGTGTCCATCAGTAGTGGATGCTGGAGATGAAAGCCTCATGGGACAGAGATGTAGAGAGAATGGGAGTAAAGGGGGAATCTCCCCCTCCTCCCTCTCTCCCTAACCCCCTCCCTCCCTCCATGCCTCCCCCTATTATTTTCCAGGCACAGTAGAGGCTCCTTACAGGCGTTTCCCAATTTAATTCACAGAACCACTTGGAGGGGGATGGGGATTACTTTCTGAAGAGGCTCAGAGAAATAACACAGCTCCTAAAAGTGTGAAAGCTGGACTTGACCTTCATGGGGTCATCTGGGGCAACCAACACAAAATTAATCCCTACTTTAAAAAAAATATCAGAAAATAGGTCATTCAGCTTCTCTTTGAACAAAGTCTGAATCATTCTAATGATTAGCATCTCTCCTTTAGATTTTTAATTAAAGAAGTTCCATAATCCACCCCTACATTACCACATGGCAGAGTGCTCTTCAAGGAAGTTCCTCCTACTACTCTACTTCTTCCCTCTTTAAAAAAAATTTTTTTAAGTCTTATTTGAATAGTAAAACAACCCTATTAATACCAACCTTCGTCCTCAGAGGGGTGTGAGCTAGAGTTCTTTTTCCACCTTATACTCTAACCTGAGCTCCAGCCCCCCACAGAAAGCTCCCGTGCCTGCTGGAACTCTCCACCTGATGCCCCATTCCCCACTCGTCCTTGCCTCTCCTCAGATGCTCTGAGCTGCAAGTCAGAGAAATGCAAACTGGCTTCACAACATGGAAACAGGTTCCTCACATAAGTGCGCAGCCCCAGCCTGGGGCTCATTATCCCCAGATTGACAGCAAGACAGATGCAGTGATTTGGAGTTGCACATCTGCCCAGGACAGCACCCAGAAGACCAGAAACAGTCACCTCCAGGTGCTCTCCTGGAGCACCATAACTGCTCTCCCAGAAGCCCCTGGGAAACCTCTCTTCCCATCCCATTGGCCCAAGTGAGTCACATGACGATTCTCATGCTAATATTTGGTGGGGGTCAGGTGCCTCCCTAGACAGGAAGCCCATCCCTGCAGCAGGAGGTGGGGTCATCTTCCCTTGAAGGAGTGGAATGTTTGGAAGGAGGGACAGGGAGGCGACTGTTGAACAAATTCATGTTCTGCAGGGAAGAAAAGAGAGCCAAATGGCTAGTAGGGAAGAAACACATCATATCTGCTCTACTAGAGTCTATAACTTAACTCCTCGCCTCCTCAAACCTCCCCAAGCTTTACCCTGCTCTTCAATGAATGGAAACACCACCCCTGAACTTCATAGAACCCAGAAAATGAGTGTTCATTATCTCCCTCATCTCACATGTCTAGTGAGGCACTGTGTCCTGCCATCTTCCACCCACTGAATAGCTCAAGAACTTGTCCACTTTTCTCCATCGCCCCTACTAACTCCACCTGGGCTATTACAACAGCATCTTAATCAGTTGCTCTTCTTCCTGCCACGAGCTTCCAAGCAAACACCTACCCTGGAAGTTCGTCTCTCAAAAGATGAAACCTGACAGTATTACTCCCCTTTGTAAAAGCCTTCACTGGCTACCTGAGGCTTGCGTTGTGTCTGGCACTCTCACGGGGCCAATAAGGTCCTTCCTAACCTCCGACTGCCCTTCCTGCCATCTCCTATCCTTGTCTATAAACTTGGGTTTATGCCATGTTTGCTATCCCCCACTTCAAACAGAACAAAATAAAGCCCCTTTCTCCCACCTCTATAGAAGGCCATCCTCTACCTGCTGCTCAGGCAAAAGCATCCTAGAAGGTATCCTTTATTCCACTTTCCCTCTCCCATCACTTCTAATCCTTCCATGGATACTACTGCTTCTCTCTCCAGAACATAATCCCAAACTGTCATCTTCTGACCGTGTTCACAATGACCACCTCCACCCAGACCACCCCAGCGTCCCACCAGGCCTATCACAATAGCTGACCAACTGGTCTACCTACCCACTCCTGCCCCTTACAAACCACTCTTAAAGTCCTCACCAAGGCTCACAAATCCTACAAGATCTGGCCTCTGCTTACTTCTCTGACCAAATCCCTTGGTCAGTCGCCCTCACTCACTGCCTTCTCCTCTGATCCTCGAAGACACCAAGCTCATTCCCACCTAAAAGCCCTTACGCCTGTTGTTCCCACCTCCTTGAATGTTCTTACCTGGGTCTTTGGACTGCTGACTTAGGGCACAGTGTGGAAGGTCTCTCTGAGTTGGGTCTCTGGCCACCTTCAGGCCCATCATTATCCTCAGACCACATTATACTTTCTTATATTCTTCAAAACACATCACTATTTGAGCCTTTCTTTGTGGATGTTTGTTTACTTACTCATCGCCTGGTCCCTTAGAAATATAAGCTCTCTGAGGGCAAGGATATTGCCGATCTTGTTCACTTGATTCTTGGGATAGTCCCTGGAACACAGCAGGAGCTCAATGTATGTGTCAAATGAATGAATGAACAAATGAATGACCGTTCTACCCTTCTGGCTTACATGCTTATCATCTGGCTGCCTTTACCTAACTTTTCCTGTCATTCAAATTCAGCTCTGCCAATCATCGGCACCCGTGCACGTGTGTGCACATACATGCACACACACAGAGTTGCCTCTCCTCTATCTCCCACAGTACCTGCCAGCATCTACCTCTGTCACTGTACAGAACACGTTGCACTATAGCTACGGCTTCTCCCCCCATATTCTGTGCTCCGTGGGGACAGGTCTGTGCCCTCCCCCTCTGCAGCTCCCTCACGCAGCTCACAGCCTGCCCAGAAAAGACACTCAGTGACTGCCTGGTGAATGAATGAAAGAATGTATTCTTCACTGATACTTAGGGCTTTGATTATTCCTTAGAGCTAAAACTAGAGCTGTATTACCCATTTCTCTCAATCAAATCTCCAAGCCTGAGACTTGGGGGGCATCCTAAATTGCCTCCCAAGGTCCCTTTAAGTCTTTACTCTTGCTGTAACAGGCTAACACTTCTCTAAATTATTTGGGAACTGGAGCTTCGCCTCAACGTTGTATTTCTGATTGGTTGCTATTTGTTTTGACAGTTGTCGGCTTTTTTTATTTATACCAAGCTTTCTCTGGGGTTTAGTTTACTGGATCCTCTCAATCTAACACCTAGAAAGAAGAGAAAATGACTTACCTGTAAATCTTTTTTATTGAAGGCACGCCATAAAACAGACCTTCCTTCACCTCTCCATTCTCCCCTAAGATTTAAGGATTCTTGGTTGTTATTGCTGTCTTTACCACTCATTTGGAAAGGACAGAGCAACGGGAGGCTGGAGAGGCTTGTTAGGTCCACCCAGGAGGGATCTTGGGGCTTATACTTTCCTTGCCGGAGCCCCAAACAGTGGAAGCTTTCACCGGAATTCCCAGTAGTTTCATACCAGAAATGCACACCAAGCTGAGGAAATTTATTGTAAGACAAACATCCAGAGCAGAAATTACAGACCATTTTCTCCTACCTGTCCCTTTTATTTGATTTCTGGCAGATATCCATGGGTAAAACCACCAGTTTCTGCTGGGAAAGCAGAAACCTAACTATAAATGAGGAATCTGGGGGCTCCTAGAGAGAGTCCTTTCTCTTGCTCGTTTTAACTGGTGTTTCCATAGGAGACGGTGCAGACTAGACATGCCGGAAATGAACATTTCAGAAGCTCAAGTGAACAGTCCCTCAAACAGTTTACTCCTACTCCCATCTCTCTCTCCAACATCCATCCAGGCTAGAATGTTGATTAAGGGTAACACGAAATTGCTTAATACCCTGCTTTATTTTGTCTCTGTACATACTAGTCATTGTATTTCAAAAACATCTCATCCCCAAACATCTATCCTTTTTTTAAAATAGCATATTATTCTTTGACTGTATAAGCAAAACATGCACATTATAAAAACTTCAATAATACAGAAACATATAAAGAAGATAATTAAAATAATTCACCCAGAAATACATACTGATAATGTTTTAGAAGAACTACTGCAAATTCTTTGGGCTTTTTTTCTGTGAATACAGACATATAGATAACCGAGGCTCAGATACAGTACACAACTATGTTCTTTTCGGTCTAAACATCACATCAAAATTTTCCTCATATTGTTAAATTTTGGAAAGCATGACTTTTAATGGACTAATATTTTGCTAGCTTTAAAACCCATCTTCGACAAAATAAGCCCTAAAGAAGTTATCAGATAACAACAACCCAGCTACCCCAAAGTGAGTCCGAAATTTGAAAATCAGTTATTCATGTTAACTGCTTTTTGGTGGTCTCCATGGCAACACACCAACAGGCAAGGCTGGGGTGAATTTAAGGTAGCTGAGCTCAAAAATGCAGAACTCAAAACCCAGCTGTGGGTCATGGTTCTTTCTAGACTGTGGAATTATGGGCTGTTTTCACTCCCTTTATTATTCCTTTCTGTACAGACTAGATTTGTTACCACAAGCATACCTTGCTTTTAAAATTAGAAACAAATCATAATGCTATTTTCATTTTGGAAGCAAACACCTAATTATATACTACTGGGGTTTATCATTCTCCCTCTCTGTTTCTGTTGCTCTCCCTCTGTCTACACACACACACCCCACCAAGGGAGCCCCACCCTGAGCCCACTGCCCCTCTCACTTTTCCAGGTACAGAGCCTCCATCCCCATCCCTGTCCTGAGGAGGCAGCTGTGGGAGGAAGAGGCGTTTGCCTGATCCCCAGTCCCTTCCTGTCAGGCTACAAGCCACTCATCTCAAGCCTGATGCCAAGAGGCAGCACTGTTCAGCAGAAGGAGACAAATGCTGATGGAAATAGGCTTATGACGTCAGAAGGACTGGGTCATTTCCTGTCTGTGTGGCCCTGGCCAGGTTACCCAACCTCTCTGAACGCCAGCGTCCCCTTCTGTAGAAGGAGGATAAGGATACCACCCTGCAGGATGATCCATGATCAAATGACATCATCGCTGACAAAAACTTACACCAAATAAATGCCTTCCCCATGTGCTCATCGACCATCTTTGGGGCCCTAGTCTTCCCCAGAACTGCCAATCCTTCCTCCGGCCAAGGCCAAGGCCAAGGCCGAGATGTCTTGGCTGTAGCTACAGACTTAATCAGCTGGGACTTTTCTGCTTGCACAAAGAGGTTCCTTTTAATACTGAAGCCAGGAACTCTTGCAAAGGCTGGGAATCTGGTTTCAAAAGCAAAACTGCGAGTAGATGAAAACCAGAATATTGCTGGATTCTTGAGAAAGCTCTCTCCTGACTGGTTATGATTCTTAGCTTGCCTTTGCAGTGAAATCCACAAGATCTTCTGTAAACCTTGTCCTCATTGATAAAAAGGGAAACAGACCAACAAAAGCCTGATGGTTTCTATCTTCTAATCCCACATTTCATCTAATTAAAAAATAAGAAGAGGGATAGTGGGTAAAGATGCAGAAGGAGGAAGAAACAAGAGGCTAAAAATGGGCAAGAGTGATATGGATCAGATGATTCTTTAAAAAGACAAATAGAAAAGAAACAAACATGAGGCAAGAATGAAGTAGGTCAATGCTATCCTCCTTTGCCAGAAGAGCAAGCTTGGGTCCACCATTTAAGTGACTCATTTCAGAGACTAAAACAAGTCAGGATCGGAAATAGGATTAGAATTGGGAGCTCTTAGTTGGTCTGCATTTGACACCAACTGTAAAGATGTCAATGCCAATTAATAACCAGGTTTTTGGGGGCATGAGCTCACTCTGCTAAATTTCTCACATCTGTGCCTTTAAATTCCCAAACAGCACTGCCTATTACTAACACTTGTTTTCGTGTTTTGCTTTTCTCCGAGAAAATCACTAGAGGTAGAAAAACCCATACAGTGAAATCATTTTCAGAAGGTTTTGCTAAATTTTTTTTTCTAAACTGTAAAGATAAACAAGATTTCTCCAAAGCTGAACTATTCTATGAAATCAAACAAAACATAATATGGTTTCATTTAGGACCCGCCCCCCAGTGTAGCTACTATCTTCGGTGATCATCTGGATCTAATATGTGAGTCTGTAGAATGCAGCAGCCTCCTAGGTACCATTCACTCATTCTACAGTATTTACCGAACACAGACTTTGTGAGAGGCGCTGTCTAGACCTTGGGTATCCTGACCAGGGCAAATGAGGGGTGCGAGTGTCCTGCTTGAAGGACCCTGCCCTCCAGGCAGTGTGAACGCAGAGTATGACCTCCAAATGCAGAGTCTGAAAGGATCCTCTCATCCATGAGGTCCAAAAAGAGGAAGGGACTTGTCTAAGGTCACACAGTGAGTTTTGGGGAGAGCCAGAATGTGTTTGCAGATTCCATACCCAATGTTCTTTCTTCTGTGTAAAGAACAGATTTGAATTGAAAGTGTGAAATGCGCTGGAGCCCCACCCCGGGATTTCTCCGAGGTAATGGAGCTATAGAGGTCCCTTCTGAATATATTCAGGATCCTAGCCTCAAGGAATGTTGGATCCAGAAGGGACTCCACAGATCACCTGGGCCTGTGGTTCGTAATCAAGAGGGCACATCACCCCCAGACCTACCAAATCAAGGTCTCGGGGTTGGTGTCTTTACTGCTTATTAGTACTTTGAAGGAGCTTATTAGATCTTTCCTGGGGTACCAGCAGCAGGTTCAGAGGGAGACCTGCAGGTTGAAAGGGTGATTTGGAATCAGGGCAAAGAGGAAGAAAGATACCAGAGAGACAATTTAGAGAGGTGGCGACTGGCATGGGCTTGGGAGGCAGACAGGCCCAGATTCCAATTCTGACTCTGACTGTTGAGCTGGGTGAGCAGCCTGACCTCTCTGGGCCTATTTTTTCACCTGTGAAAGGGATGGCTTGCTACAGGGCTCAGGGAGCCCAAGGGGATGACATGCGGTGCCTGGCCGGCAGGCAGTGCCACATAAAGAACAATGGCTGCCACCACTACCAGGGTGGGCCGAGAAGGTGCCGAGAAGCCTCCTCCCAGTTTACAGCTTCACTATGGGCCACCCCGCTCCCTCCCACACAGACGTTCAGCATGGGAAGGTGCTATACGGTGGACAGGATTCGTGAGGTGTCTAGAATTCCAAATCACGAATTCCAGGGAACCTGGTCCTTTGATACCTGAAGCTCAAGAGAAAGGAGCTCCCCACTTGGGATTGCCAAGGCTTTATGAGTTGGTGTGTCTTAATGACTGGGGACAGCAGTCACAGAAGCAACACAAGCCCTTAGAGAACATCAAGGTCAAACCCATCTCGAAAGCCCAGAGAGGTCAGGCAACCAAGAGGTCAAGCCCAAGGTCACACAGTATTCCAGCTCTTCATCCTGACAAAAGAGGTACCAACTGGGACTACCAAAAGAACTCGGCAGAATTTTGCACAATGACACAAATGTCTTGATGAATAATACTAATGGCAGCTCTCATTATTATGACCATCATCATCGTTATTATTATTAACATCAGTTTGTGAGCAATTCTCCAGACCCTCAGCCCAACTCCCTCTCAGCAGCCTGAACCTTACCCTTTCAGACTCTGTCTTTCTGTTTTGTTAACAAAGTCACTGACAAACTCGGGGCCAGGCCCTGCCATTCTACACTTAACCTTCACAATGAGCATTATAAGGGAGAAACTCCTGTTAGTTACCCCAGTCCCCAAGTTGGCCAACTAAACACAAGACAACCAGGTGACATGCCTGAAAAGACACCTCTAGGAAGGGGGAAGGCTGTGGCTTTTACTGAGAGTCTGGCCCCAGCACGCGAATGACAAATGCTATACTCTTACCACTTCAAGAGCTTCTCCGGAGTGTGTCTCTGTGACTTCTCCAAATTCCAGACTCAAAAAGATGGCTTGCTTTGCCTTTGAAGTAGTTTAGTGTCAGGGCAGGGCTGGCAGAGAATAGGACCCTAAAACTTGTTTATTCTCCCCTCTGGAGTTTCAGAGCTGACTTTCTGCTTTCACTAAGCATTTCCTGAGCACCTAGCCCCACTCACAGATGGCTTGTGTCTATATACCGTAAACATTGAGGAACTCGCCCTTCTTATTCTAAGGGTAAGGAAGTTAAGACTTCGAGTGCATCCTCGGCCCATCAGCACCTAGGAATCCTGGCTCCACTTGGCACTCTATTAATGAGAAACTCTGGGGCTGGGGTCCAGTGGTGTGTTTCAACTAGCCCTCCGACACTTTCTGGGGGCACGCTGACAAGTGAGAAGTATAGATGTAGTGGCGGGCACTCAGGAAAAGCTGGTTGAGCCAACAGACCGGATCTGAGTCCTGCCCCTCCACCAACTAGCTAGGCAGCCTTGGGCAAGTCACTTACCTTCTCCATGATTCAGTTTCCTGGTTTCTAAACAGAATGACAATACTGCCCATTTGCAATCATGTCTGGAGGGTTAAATGAGATCACAGATGTAGAGCCCTGAGCAGAGTGAAGAACAGATAGCGAGTACTCAGTAAATGTCACCTGATGTTTAATTGTTGTTGTCATAGGCAAGTACATGAACTAACGTGCATCCGTAACATGGTGACAAAGCCACGTTCGCCTTAAATGGATAGAGCACCAGTTGTCTTTTTAATTCAGCTTTTCAAGAAATATTCACTGTCTGTTACTTTCCACTGCAGTGTGAGGCCAGGAGGAGTAAGACACTGTCCCAGGAGACAAGTGCAACGACTGTAGGGAGGAGACTGGGGACAGGCCTGTGTCACAGTGCCCAGGGGTTCATGGAGCAGAAAGGGGAGGCTCCTGGAGAAGGTGTGTGCGTGAGTGCGCAGACACTACCTGATCGTTGATTTTTTTTTTTTAAATATAAAGCACATACGGGCATTAGGGATGGAATGCATTCTGTTCTCCTGGCTTTCCCCTTATCAGTTTCAGGGATGAGCTCAATACCTATGCGGGTCATTATTAGTCATGCATCCAGGCACCAAGCGTAATCCAAAAACAAATGTCTTCTTTGTCCTCAATTCACTCCCATCTCATTAGATGTAAGATTCTTTTTTTTTTAAGATTTTATTTATTTATTTAGATGCAAAATTCTTAATGACTAGAACAGACAGGCTTGGGCTGGGAGTAGCCTTCGTGAAGGCAGCTCTCTCACTCTGAGCTCCCGGAAGTGGGGAAGGCATCCCAGAGAAGGTGCAACCCCAGAGGGCTTTCTTGAAGGATAAGGACTTGAATTATTAAACATCCCTTACTTTTGGAGCTCCTTCTGGCCTCTGGCCAGATGCGAGAGAGAAGTTGGTGAATAATGCAAATGTGATCTTGCACTTGCTTTCAATGATGCAAGACCCACGCAGAGCAGAGCGTTTAATATGCACACCTCTTGTGAGCTGCCCCCCACAAACCCAGTGGGTAGCCACACATTACCACCAGCACCATTTTACAGATTTGCAAAAAAAAAAAAAAAAAAAAAAAAAGGCAGAGAAGTTCTTTTAGGTTCCCAGACCCAACTCTAGTGGGGGTGGGGGATCCCCCCAATGCCCCCAACAACCAGAAATTCTCTGATACCAGCAGGATGTTAAAGATTTCAAGTCAATTCTGACACTGTCTACCCAGAGATGGGCCCCAGATCCCACAGAGGGAGGGCCACCCCACGCTTCAGAACCAGTTGCAAGCCCCTCGCTGGGACCTGTGCTTCTGACCCACCCACTACAGATTGGGGGTTCCAACCACCTCCTCCTTGGGTTCTTGTAATTAGCTAGGGCAGCTCACAGAACTCAGGAAAACACTCCCTTAGGTTTATGAGTTTATTAAGAGATTTGTCTCAACAGCCCCATGAAGAGATGAGTAGGGCAAGGTTCGGCTGGGGGCAGAAAGGGTGTGGAGCTTCGGAGACCTCTCCGGGGAAGCCAGTGTCCCCGCTGCTACACCTGCTACACCAACCAGGGAGCCCCCCCCCCCATGCCTCGGCCTTCTGGGTTTTATGGAGGCTTCATTGCATAGTCTTGATTGACTAAGTCTCTGACCGTTGGCCCATTCAGCCTCCTCACTCTCACCTCCCCTGTAGTCATGTAGAAAGTTCCAACTCTTTAATCACCAGGTTGGTTCTCCAGGCTGCCACCCCCCCCTCAGGTTACCTAAGGGCTTTCCAAAGGTCACTTCATTAACATAACACAAGATGCTTCCCTGGCCCTTATCACTGGTTCGGAGGGCTTTGGACTGAGCCTGGAACCCTGGACAAGGCCAAATACCTAGGAGAACTGTATTTTGGTCATTTGAGTGGCCAAATAGATATTTTTCATTAGTCACAATATCACAGAGGTTAAGTAACCTGCCCAAGGTCACACAGCCAGTGAGCAGTGTGGCTGGTGCTCAGATCCTGGGAGCCTCACTCCTAAGTCTATGTTCTTAAACACCATGCCACAGAACAAATGAACTGCCAGAAGGGACCAGAGACGTTTTCTAGGTGGGAGTGTTCAATTCAAGGGGAAGGGGGAAAGCACAATCCTTTTTTCCTCAAGTATATCCACGTGAACATATTCCTCCCCACGCTGTCAGCCCCACTCTGGACCCAGAATTTGCGTCAGTCGGCTGAGAGTCATTCAACCGCCTCCCCGAGGACCACCTGCCTTAAGTTATCAAGCCAGGAAGGGAATGCTTCTCTGAGCTGCTTGCCCTCTGCAAACAGATTTGGAAGGTTTGTGCTGAAAGCTGAGTGTACAATCACTTGTCTTTGCCGCTCTAATCTGAGCAAAGTCACAGAAGGCCGGGGAGGCTTTCCCTTCCTAGGCTCATGGTCCAGGCACTGGGCATGTGTGTACACACACACACACACACACACACACACACACACACACACACACGTGTTCTCTAGTTGATGATAATCTTTTAAAATCCACTTATACATAACTGGCTTATGTGGATCTGCAGAGGCCCCTCTGAACACCCTCTGGTGCTGGCCTTTATATAAAGCAAGGACCCTGAGTGATACCACTTAACTTGTAACAGGCTGATAAACATTCCCAGCCTCCAGGGGCAGGTGAGTCCGACTTTCAAGTGACCACCATCGGCTCTCAGCTTGAAATCGCCTCCATTATAAACTTTGCTCTTCTGTTCAATGGAAATATTCTGTTGGCAGAGTATTGCTTTCACTTAAATTATGTGATGAATTGAGCCTTGGCTCTCGCAAAAGTAGTCTCGTTGGGCAGGAAATGTACCGCTTCATCGTCACAGACTGATGAGAAAGGAAGAGATGCAAACATGGATGATGGGCCCCTGTGAATGGGTGGCCTTTATGGATGAGGGTCTTGAGATGATTCACTGTGAAAACATTGGTCGACAACCAGAGTAATCACTTGGCATGTCCTAGCCAAGGCATAATGAACTCAAGAGATCCTGGCGAAACAACTTCATCCATCACATTAAATCAGGGCTGTTGATTTGAATTCGATCAGTACTGCAACTCTGTATTTCCCTGGCAGTTTTGTTTATATTTTACAGTTGTATAAGACCTGTAAACTCTTAGACTACGAGCATAAGAAATTTGCAACCTGGCAATAATATGCTTTTACATTTTAAATATCAGACTTTTTAGAAATCTGTCATCCTGCCGAGCCATGAGAATTTTGTGCATTTACTACACACCTACCTCCACTAGTTGAGTTTGAGAAACCCTCATGCTGCAGAATGAGCACAGAACCGGAGGCCTCACTGAATGGAGCTTAAATCCTGACTGCGACACACTGTGACTGCGACACACTGTGTGATCTTGGCCAATCCCTGATTAACCTTTCTGGGACTCAGTTTCCCCTCCTGAATGGGAATCATAACATTGCCTCCCCCCCAACCCAAGCTGGTAATGAGAACTTTAAAAAGATCTTTTGTGGAAAGTTCCAGGCATGCGATAGATCCTAAGAGTGAATTTCCAGTCCCTTTCTCTAAGTTTTCTCCCCATCTGCATGACATTCTGTTGTTTCTCTCCTCCTTTAAAAAGTGGAGGCTGGGAGAGCAACCACATCCATTCTCCATGACAACTTTAGTTTCGTATCAGTCAGGACCGGGAGCAGGCAAGCCTTGGTGGCCATCGGGAAGGCAGAGAGGGGGAGGGAGACAGGCCCATATAGCTGCCACCTGTCTCCCCAGGAAGGGGAAAGCCGGTCACTGGCAAGAGGGCCAGGAGCAGACCTGGCAGCAAATCAGGGCAGCCTCTGCAGCCTAGGATGGAGCAGAGAGGCAGCTGCCTCCGAGGGGCCCCCGCGGGCACACTTGGCTGCTGTCCTCTGGGTTCCACCCAGGTTCCAGCCCAGCTGAAGACACAGCCATATGGCAGCAGGCTCTTCTTCGGGAGGAAAGGGGAGTTCAGCCCTTCCAAAACCCAAGGGAGCAAAGCCACAGAGGAGAGGCCGGCAGTGGCCGAAGCCCAGAGTCCTGGAACCCATCCAAAGGTCGCCAGGTGTCACCCGCACATAGCTCAGAATTCACTACCTGTCCCTCCCCTCGGCCCTCCACCTCCACGGGGGATGGCTTCTAGTCACCTAAAACTCAGAGACAGTCATGCAGCGCGTGTGTACTTGTCAGCTTCTGTGGCCAGAGACACATTGCAAGGTTCCCATGCTTGCACTCTCACCAAGCAGCAGAAACATGCAGACTTCAAAGTTCTAGACTGAAGGCTAACAGAGCTACCAGACCCCAGAAGGTGGCAGGTGTTCAACATAAATTCTCTCAACTAATCCCCTTAGAAATCCTCAAAAGCAGGAGCTATTATCTCAACTACAGGTGAACAAATAGGCTCAGAGAGGTTGAGCAGAGAGGCGATGAAGGCACAGCTCGGTCCTTGGACTGTCCAATTCCCAAGCCCATATCCCTCCCACTGCACCATATTACCGCTTGCATTTGAGAGGGAAAAAGAGAGTGGTGTTTTACTGAACACCTACTCAGTGCCAAGGGTTAGGATTTTACATAGATTTCTTCCTTTTATCTCCACAGTAAGCCTATGAGGTTGACATGATTAGACATCTTTTTCAGAGGAGTTTGAAACCAAGACTCAAATGGGTGTGGTGAGTGGCTCAACATGTACTAGCTGGTGACAAAGCCAAGGTTCTCACAGGTCTGTCTGCTTTCCAAAGCCTGAGCATTGCCCTCCAAGTCCCTCCTCTGAGTCCAGATTACAGCACTCTCCACACAACTAGATTGGTATAATAACTCTACCTACCATCAAGGAACTTATACTGAGTACCTGTGTTGCTTCCAGCCCTATGCCAGACTCTGTAATCATTTTTAAAAAACAGTTTCTACTCCTAGCCCCCACGGGACACCCATCCAGATAGGCAGATAAGACATGAAACATGAAGAGAGAGTAGTAAATATCCTGGTGCTCAGGACCAGACGATGGGGAAACAGTCTCCCCACTTCCCTGACCTCTACCTAGCTAGTTTCCGCTGATCCTTCCGGTGCACGCTTCAATGTGGCTTCCTCAGGGAGAAACTCACTGAAAGCCCACCTTGGTTCAGGTCCTCATTACTCATCTCCAGGATTCTTAGAACTTTTTCTTGCCAGTACTCTCCACATGTGTCATAACCTGCCAAATGTCTGTATCCCCCACCAGCGGAGGTATGTCTTAAGTGCAGGCATGGCCTGATTCATTCAGTCTTCCCCACCCCTTAGCATCCCCAATGCCTGGCATGATGCCTGAAAAAAGTATCAAATAAATATATAAAGAAGAGTAAAAAATAAGCTGTGATGCAATAATTGAATAATGAATTAGGAAAGTCTTTACGAAGGAGGAGGGATTTTTAGATGTGCCTTGAAGACACAGGAGACTCAAATGCATCGTAAGAGGGGAGAAGACAATCCAGGGAGGGAGTACCTTGTGAGACAAACTAGCAGGACACATGCACTGTGCCAACTGGATATCCACATGGGGACAACGTGAATGGCAGCCCCTACCTCACACCATACAGAAAAAAATCAATCTCTGATGGATCGTAGATCTAAATGTGAAAGGAAAGGCATAATGCTTCATCCAGACCTCTAGTGGTGATACTCTCTCACCTTTGGAGACTTACTCACTGGGAAGACAGAGTAACACAAACTGGAGACACAAAAATCTAGTGAATCATAAGGCCCTACTTTCTATGGCACAGCCTTACAAGGATAAAGCTCAAGAGTAAAAGACAACTATTTTACCATAAATCTCCAACACTACTGCATGAAAAATACATCAGAAATTCAAGGATGGAATTCTAATATGGGGAAATTTCAGTAAAAATTCAGTAGGAGAATAACCCAACAATAACTGCATTTAAAGAGTTCTTCATATGTGTTGGACTCTTTTCTGAGTACTTGACCAAATTAACTCCTTCACAGCAACCTGTGAGGCACATACTTTTCTTATCTCCATATCAGAGGTGGGGAAACTGCGGCAACAAGAATTTAAGTGATTCGAGGATATTGTCACTCAAGAGATAGCAGACTTCAAGTCTCTGGCAGGTGACTATTTTTCTGAGCCCTGGGCCAAGACAATGGGACATGGAATTCTACCGGCCACCTAGGTAGTGATGAGGAATAAGTGGGGGGAGGGGAGAGCAGTGAACATAATCACATTTTCTTACTTTTAAATGCAGAATGCCAGTAAAGTCTTTTTAACTGATTTCTCCAGTGGCATTATATCTTTAGAGAGTAGAAGGCTAAATCAGAGCACACAAAAGATTTATTCACGTAACCCACAAGTATTTACTGAGCATCTGCTATGTGCGAGGCACTGTTTTAAACACCAGAGCTTTTACAAAATGAACCAAATAAAGCCCTACCCCCCGTGGATCTTCCATTCTAACGAGGGAGACCAAAGGTCAACCCATAAGCAATAAAAAGGTGACTGGACATCAACTAGTGATTAAATAAGAAGCAAAAGAAATCCAGCTAAGGGAGTAGAGGATGACGGTCAGACAGTTTTTGTTCAGAGACTGGAATGAAGCAACACAGGCAGCCATGTGGACACATGGCAAGAGCACTGGAGACAGGGAGCAAAGGCCCCTGAGGGGGAAGCCTCGTTGATATGGTTAAGGACCAACTGGCTAGAATGTGGCTGGAGTTGAGTGAACGGGGCAGAGTAGCAGCGGAGGGCGGTAGTCCATCCCTGCGAAGCCAGCTGGGGCTCTGTGGGCATGGTATTGACCAGATGCATGAATGCATGCCGTGGGCGACCATCTATGCAGTTTGCTCACCAGGTCTTCTCTGAGACTCCAGCCAATCACGGCCGACCTTGTACATGGGTTTTCCCTCCTAACAGTCAGATGGGGATTTGTGTGCTGCCTTGGGCATATGGCTGGGAGCACATTCGTTCCGTTCATTCATTCCCCAGACCTTCGCTGAGCACCTGGTGTAAGCCAACGCCCTTGCTGGGCAGCACGGAGACCTTGGGAATGCTCTGAGTGCGGCATCCGCTAGCCCCGGAGATAGGAAGCAAAGTGAGTCACGGTGCCTGGTGACAAAGGCCCTTCCCACCTGTCTGGCACTGCTCAAACAGTGAGGGGAGGCCCGAGAGAAGCTGGAGAAGGAGAAACAGGTTCTGCCTCCAGGCTCTGAAGCTCCCTCTGTCCTGTACAGTAGGTCCAGGCCGTATGTCAACACTCCCAATGTCACAGCACAGCTGGTGAGGGGTAAACGGATCTCTGCAAACCACAGAAAAGCCCCCAATCTCACTGAGTCAACAGCTGCACTCTCTTCCCTCCGCCAGCTCTCAGGAGCTACTCTAGCCGGCAAAAGCAACTGTGGCATGGCTGGCCATCACCTGTTGCTCCCACCCTCTGTGCTCTCTGCCAAGGGTGACAGGGTGCGCGTGCGTGTCTAAAGACCCAGAAGGTGGGCAGGCTACCTTTTGCCTCGGAATGTGATGGTAAACACAACAGCTCTTTTTTTTTTTTTAAGATTTTATTTATTTATTTGACAGAGAGATACAGGGCTTGATATGGGGCTCGATCCCAGAACTCCGGGATCATGACCTGAGCCGAAGGCAGATGCCTTAACGACTGAGCCACCCAACTGCCCTACAACAGGTCTTTAAAAGACTGCCCTCCCACTGAGGGGCTCGGCAAGGGCACTGGCCAACCAGTGGCTTTTACAGAATGGGCCAGTGCAGAGTGCGGTGGGCGGCTGGGCGAAACAGAAGAGGGGCCGGCAGCTCTTTGGGGATGTGAGGGGAAGAGCAGACCTGAAGGAAGCCTTTCTAGAGGAAATTGTGTGTCAACTGAGAGCAGAAGCTTGGCTAGGAGGCAGGGAGGGGGTGGGCAGAGAGGAGGGAGAGGTGAGGGAGTCCAGACCAAAGGCTAATGAGAAAGTCTGAGATAGGAGTGTGCACGGGCGGTAGTGGGGTTCAGGGCCGCTCGGGATGGCTGGCGAGGAGATTCTGAAGTGTGGTGAGCGAAGCCACAGCACGTTACAGCGGATCCCACCGGCCTTGCTAAAGCATCCTCACCCTATCCTGGAGGAAACGGGGAGGCATTGAGGGTATTTCCCAAACTTACTTGACAACAGAACCCCAGTACGGTGTATCCCCTACCAGCATCTCTTGGGTGGGCATCAGCAAAACCCACTTTGGGAACTGCAGTATTAATGGGAAAAGGCACATTCCACTGATGAAATTGCTGCAGCTCGTGAACCACTGGTGAAAAAACAACCTGTCCCAGGCTTGGGACAGAATGAGTCCTCGGGCCGGGTCCCCGCCCACCCTGTTCATGCATTAGTTTAAAATGTATCGGGTGCCTACCTGGTGGTGGCGTAGCCTGCAGGGTGGCGGATGTGGCACATTTGGGGAGACGAAACTGAGGAGGTATGCGGAGGGTGTTCTTTGGACATGCGTGTTCCTGGGAGAAGGTACAAACTGCCAGATAACCAGGCAGATGCCAACCAGCACCACACAATGAAGGAAGAAACATCGCCGTGAGGCGGCCTTCTTTCCCCCAAGAAGTTACGAGGTTTGGAGAACTAAGAACAGTAAGGGAAACATGCTGATAAAGGCCAGGAAGAACCCTGATAAGAACAAGACTCCAAGTGGTTGCACCTGCTACCTTATTAAGCACCTACTACATGCCAGGCATTCTACATAATAATGACATACCAACAGCTAACATTTACTGAATTCCTGCTCTGCACCAGATACTCTCCTAAGTCTATCAGCTTACTTCCCACAACCCAGGCTTATGATCTCATGCACCACACAGAGCAGAGGAGACGGTCAGAGGCGACACTCCTCGCCCAAGGCCGGGGCCAGCGGTGTCTGAGCAGAGATTTGAACCTAGACAGTCTGCTCCAGATATTTTTACTCTTTCAATTCTGCATTCTACACCGTTTAAAAACATCCCACTGATGCTTGAACCTGGATCACTGCAGTCTGGATCTAAAGTGCCCACCGTTATAGCCTGAACCCACTCCCATTGCATATGTTCTTTGATCTTCATGACATTTTGACGACCGTGTGATAAACTCCATTTACAGAGGAGGCTTGGACTATTAACCCAGCTCCTAGCGGGCAGCGCTGAGGCTCTTGAATCGGGGGGGAAGGGGGGTCTGACTCCAAAGCTCAGACTCCTAGGTCTCTGACGTCCTGCCGTCCAGACTGCTGTTATTTCTACAAGCTGGATTTAAGGTGATGGTCAGTGTAGTTCGCATCAGCGGAGGCCTGGCAGCCTGACCAGCCGGAATATGGACACTGGCTCTGGTGGGAGGACAGCATCCTGGAGACACCCATGTGTCAGGCTCCAACCCTTGATCTGCTGGGATGGGGCTTTGTGGGAGAGGTTGGCTGGGGGAGGGGTTTTGTCCAGGAGGTCCTGAAGGAAGGGCCAGCATGGCCAGAGCAGAGGGAGAAGGGGGAATCGGAGGTGCCGGACAGCAGCCACTTTACTGTGACCCATACTGACGGCCAGCTTAGCGGTATCAGCACACACCTGTGGACTGCCAGCCCTGCCTGGGACCAAAAACCTGACTGCTTACCAGTTTCCAGCAGCCTTGACCTAAAGTGCCCCTGGACTCAGGGCCACGTGCGCTCTAAGACAGTTCTCCTGTGTCTCACTCCTCTGAGGAGTCCTCCCCTGGCCCAGGGCCATGCTCTTGAGTCTGAGGTAGGTCAAGTTCATCTGTCCCTTTCTTGGGTGACAGGCCATGGCCCCAATCCTCCAAATGCAGATTCCCTGGCCCAGAAGGGCCAGGACCTTGCAGCCCCTCTCCCAGAGAAGCCAAAAGCAGGGCCTCTGCATGAGGACCTGCAGACCACAGGCCTCAAAGCTGGGAGGGGCCAGCCCACGCAGCCCCTCGCCCATGCCACACGCTGCAGACCCCGAAGGAGCTCCTAACCAAAGGGCCTGCGAAGCCCTCTGTGCATTGTGGATCTATTTAAGTTCTGACATCATCTCAAATTGAATCCTTTTATTAAACATTTATCTTCAGATTCGGGAGTGTCACAACACCACATTGTTTTAAGTGACAGAAATGCAAACAGCGCGTGCCTCCCCCACACAACCAAAGTCCTACTCTCAGCAGCCAGCCAGCAATGTGCTCTTCCTCCGCCTTGGCTGGGGGGCGGTGCCGGGGGGGGGGGGGGGCGGGAATGATGGTCCCCCTGCCCCAAGCCTGCCCTGAGCTCTTGGACCCACCCGCCTTCCTCCTGGTCTCCCAAGGCCAAACTGAGCTGTCCAGATCAGCTGCAACTGCTCTCAGTAACTTTCCTCACCCTCCCCAGAACCCTCTCCTCCCAGGGATTGCAGTGCAGAGACTGCAGGCAGCCCCCACTCTCTCAGCTGCCCCTGCTCCGCGCACAGGCTGGCTTTGGGGGGCTGGCGCTCACGGGGTCCACGCCCTGTCCTCCCCCATCCCCACCCCCACACCCAGATTCTGAAGGCTTCGGGGAAAATTCCAGTGTTTGCCTCCCTCCCTGCTTCCCTAGCAGAGGGCCAGCCCAGCACAGAAAAGGCTGCTGACGTGTTTAATCGATGAATGGCTCAATGGATCAAGACCGAGTCTCCTTAGCTTTGTAGTTTTCAGAACTCTCTTCCCACTTTTCCCAAAGGCAATCAAGTCTTGGGGGACTGAGCCCTGCCAGTTAGACTCCTGGGAGGCCCACCTTTCCTTTTCTACAAATGCCCCCTGGGCAGAACTCTCTCTCTCGTGGGGAGCAGACAGTTCTGAGGAATCAGAAGCTTCCCCCTGGATGACCTTGCAAAACTAAGGCTCGAGTTCTGATCATTCTCTTTTCTAGACATGACAAGACCCGACACTTCTCTGACAACAATAATAGAGCACGTGTCTGTACAGCTCACAACATGCGAGGTTCTAAGAGCTTTCCCTGTGCATTAAATGTATTTAACTCCCACAAGAAACTCTGGAATAGGTCGTGTTTATTATCCCATTTCGCAGAAAGGAAATGGGCCCAAAGCAGTTAAGCAACTTGCCCAAGGTTACACACCCAGCCATTCTGACAGCATCGGTCCTGAGTTTCTATGAAACTAGATAATATTTATCCAGTAACTAGCTCGTACTTATCACGCTTTGTGAGCCTCCAGTTCCTCATCTATAGAATGGGCTCAACCAGCTGATATAACTGAATCAGGTGAGACACGCAGTGTTGGCACAGACAGGATTCTCGGTGAATAGTCGAGGGTCTCCCACAGCCACTGGGAGAACAGAAAGTGTGCAGTTCAATCCCTGTCCTTGCTGTGTGCAGATCGCTATTAGGAAAATGACACACAAACTTGTGAAACCCGAAATAACGAGACAAGCCAGCTGTACAGGAGCCATCACGAGGCAGCCTGTGGCTGACGGCCGCATGAGTGGTCTTGGAGGTAAAAGCAGAGCTGGAAGGAAAGAGGCAGCTCTGAGATGTGCCATCAGGGAAGACCTTTAAATCCTAGCTTCCAGGGGTTCTAGAAGACCCCCACTCAGAACCACCTACTCCACCTCCCAGCTATTTAAGAAATGCCTTCTTCAGCATCCTTAAGAGGCAACGGAACACCTTTGGTTTGAATGCCCCCAGTGACAGGCAGCTCACTACCTTGGAAGCAGTTCTGAAAACCACCACACTTGCCCAGGTACTGATCTGACCTCTCCTGCCCTACACAGGACCAGGCAAGGTTGAGGTGCAAAACGAAAGGGGGTGATCACTGCACCCCCACAACCCCACAACCATACCTGTGCATGCCCCCCCCCATGGCTACTGCAGCGGTCCCTCTACAGTAAAGCAGGTATTGTTTTAGGTGAAGAGGAGGAAAGAGCTTGATTCTCCTGGCAGGGAAGTTGTGAGCAGAGGTGAGCAATGGGACAGGGGCAAATGAGATCCCCGGGCGGACGTAGCTGGAAGAGGAGCGAGGGAGCAGAGAAGGTGAAAAGCTCTGAGACCCACTGAACATAGCTGGGAATGTCTGGTTCTCCAGATGTCTGCCCTTTCTGTGACAGGCACCTGGGATCTTGCAGATTGCAAAGTGGGGGAGTGTGTCTGGCTAGGAAACAAGAGTGTGTGTGCATGGGCAACCCTAGTCCCGAGGCTTCTCATTGCATAAAACATTTCCGTCCTCGTGAGTCAATGGTTTTGATGCCGTTTGACCACTTTGGCCTGGATCTCTGCCATGACATGGAATGTGCCTAAGCAGTGGAAATGAACCGAAGGGAGTTTAGGGAAAACCGTTGTCAGAAAATTAAGGTGGATTATGCAAACAGGAAAGGACTCTGGCATTTTCTCACTCCATGGAGGAATCTGGGCAACATATTGGAGACCTTCATGAAATGCTATCTAATTGTCTCTGGGACATGTCCGGGCAGCCAGGCCCTAGGTCTTGTGCACCGGGTAGTGGAAGAGATGCTACCCCTGTGGGGATTTGTATTTCTCTAGCACTTACTACATGGCAGGCATGCCATCCGGCACTTTCTGGCACGATCTTGTTTATGTTCACGATAACCTTACCCCCTGTGTCACAGGAGACAGAGGGCCCGTTTGGGAGGAAGTGATTTGCCCAAGGCCACACAACTAGTGAGCTTCAGAGCACTGATTTGCCCAGGGAGTGGGAAAGCCCATAAGGGGAGAGACGTGTGTGCAGCCCGGTCTGGCTCACTGCAGGATGCCGTGCTGCTCAGCCTGCACTTCGGCACGGGCTTTGCAATTTACCAAGTGGGTTTATTCGTTCTCACTTTATCTACTCACTTACACCCTCAGGGAAGCAGGACTGAGCCATGTCCCCATTTGACATATACACAGATCTCTCCAGCCCGAATGCCCCCACCCTGACTGGGCCACCTCCATCTCTCCCCTGGATGCTCGCCACAGTGATCCAGGCAAGAGGCCTCGGTGACTCCGACAGGGCTGATGGCTTCTAGTCTCGCCCCTCCTGCCTGGTCCCCATTTGGCCACCAGCACCAACATCCTAACACACAAGTCTGATTACATGAACCCCTGGCTTAAAACCCTTCCGTGGCTCCCCATGGCTCCTAAATTCATACTTTGAATGGCTTATTAGGCCTGGAATAATCTGACTGCAGCCACTATCTCTCCCAACTGGTTAAACACACACACACACACACACACACACACACACGATTATATCCAGCACAAACATCTGTCCTTCAGACAGAGGAAGGCTCTTGGCCTCTGGATCCCGTCCTCTGTCTCTGGTTAACCCTTCCTCCTCTCCCTAGCATCTGCCTGCTCTGCCTTTCATCTGTCAATTTCTACTTACCCTTCATGGCTCATCTGAGATGGGGCTTCTTCCAGGAAGCCCTCCTAACAACCCACCACCACCCAGACTGAGCCACTCACCCTCTGCCCACCCTCCAGTATCCCATGCTCTACTGTAGGAATATCACGCAGGAATTACCTAGAAATCCACTGCCTGGAGTCTAATCTCTGCTCCTTTACTCACAGCAGTGGTGAAGCCTCAGATGCATTCCTCAACCTCTGTGCCTCCATTCCCATAACCTTTAATTTGGAAATAAAAGGGTTTCTTAAGGACTAAATGTAAAATGCTAAGCCCAGTGCCTGGCTCATGGCAGCTTCTCCAAGCAGCCAGCCGTCAACACCCCTGAGTCATACATATTTGTCCCGGTGCCTTCTAGACTGAGATCTTGGGGACAGAGAATCCTGCCACATCAATCTCCTCTCTATTGTGGTGCCCAGTTAGTTCAACCACCATACCTAGTAGGCACTCGGTGAAAGTTCAAGGACTGGCCAACACACTGAGTCAAAAAATGTACAGCTTGCCGAAGCTCACACGGCTAACAAATGACAGAAAGGGAGCTCAATTCGAGCGCTCTAAGTGGCAAGGCCATCTTTCCATGACACCACAAGGCCTCTCAAGATGAACATAGAGCTGCTGACAGGTGACAGTATTTTTTCATTATCCACCTGCTTCTGGGGCTCTGGGGTTGACAGAATCAGTTGAGCAATCCTGTTTCATAGGATCTATGTGTGTCAGGTTCCCATTCTCCCTGGGCATGCCTCCACCAGGGAGCTCTCTTGACATCTCGGGAGTGTGATCACTGTCTGACTAGTCCGCGAGCTTCCTGAGAGCAGGGACTGTTGTGGGATCCATCTGTGCCCCCCAGCATGGAGCCCAGCAAAGGCAACAACACCTACCACTTTCCTAGGATCGGCTAGGTACCAGACACTGTGCTAGGCCCGCTCGATCTGGTACTTTAGGCAATTCGCACAATGCAATCAGGCAGGTCCCATTGCCTCCTCATTTTACAGATAAGACTGAGGTTCAGAGAGGTCCAGTGTTATAAGTGGGATACAAATCCAGACTCTGAGGCTAACTGCTGACCTTCACTGCCTCCCTAATAGTAGGAAGTGAACTAATTGAACTGTATTTCCGGGAAGATTCCTTTGTGGCCTATGACAATACCCAAGCCTACAGGTCTACTTCAAAGAGTACATTTTAGGTTGTTTCCTTACCTGGAAGGCAGGTCCTTAACCTCATCTGGAGCAGGCTTTCCATCACACTGTGAAGTATTTCAGAGGTCTTCCTGTCTCCAAGGCCTGCTCCAGGATCAACACTGTGGGGAGGAGAGATAGATATGGGGGAACAAAGTTGGGATGAGGGCGCTTAGGTTCAGGACCCAGATCCTCCCCATCCTCAGTCTTAGTGAAGTCAAGCCCATACCAGTCCACAGGGTAGGGCCCTGACCCCCCCATCCCCACCACCCCCCAACCCGGTCTCTAAGCAGGCCTACTGGTCTTCACCAGGATGAGTTACATTCTTCCTGCCTGAGGTCAAACCCACCGACTTGCCCCTCCGTCCTCACTCCCTTTGTCCAAGGCCTGCTTCCCGCAATGTCCCGCCTTCCCTCACGCACCGCCACAGCCGCACCGTCAGGAGCGAAGTTCATCCGAACACAGAGGTAGTGAGGAACACTGAGAAACCTCTTCATTCATTTATTCGTTCCATTACTCTATAGATACTTAGTGAACACTTGCTGTACAGAAGCACTGAGGGTTCAACGAGCTGCCTTCTAAAACTACGTCTAGTAGCAAATCCATGGAAAAAACTATTTTAACATGTAGGATTAGTTTCATTAGGAGTAGGCTTGGCTCCCAGGGTTTTTTTAAAACTAAAATTATAAAGGGTGGTTTACTTTTCCTTCATCACTCAGCTCCAGAGGTACGATGCCCGGGGCTGGTGCGGTCCCGTGGCGGCGTGGCCCAGGCACCTGGCGCTTACTCTACCGCCGCGCAGCTCCGAGTGCCCAAGGCCTTCTCCCCGTGCAAAGCGGAAACCCGCCCATGCGCCCACCAAGAGCGCTTCCGACCCGCACGTGGCCCTTTCCCGGAAGTCCCGCCCCGCTTCCGCTTACACCTCATTGGTCAGAACTCAGTCACGTGGCCACCTCTAAGGGTGTGAACCGTGCAGGTCCCCGGAAGCCCTCTGCGCGCGCATAAAATGTGGCCAGACATAGAAATCGGGGTGTTCAGAGCTGGGCGTAGAGATAACTATAAAGTGAGCGTCTGCGCCCTCCCTGCCGCCATCCCACACCCCCACCTCCGTCCACACCCTCTTGAATTGGGTATGTCGTTGCCTGGTCGGGCTTTCCCAAACGTGTATTACTAAACGATCTACGGACTGGTTGTACAGGTTTTTACCTTCCTGAAAATAGGCTCATACTTTATATACGTTTCTGCAGCTTGAGTTTCCGTTCAGGGTTATGTGAGTGGGATTCGCCAGTGTTGACATGGACTAGCCGTGAGCCACTCATTTTCACTGCTGTATAATATCCCGTCTGATCAACATATTCCAAGATGTTATCATTCTTCCAACAGTAGAAATGTGGGCTGTTGCCGGCTTTTGCTGTTAGAGCAGGGCTATTAGGAACAGTCTCATACACCCCTCTCCGTGCTTACATGCAAGGGTTTCTCCGAGGCAAATTTCTAAGAGAAGTTTCTGGGTGGTGGGATATACATATATTTTCCTATGGTCAAATAGGCTTTTAATAAGACAGGTGCAAAAGGTGCGTGTGCCCCAGAGGTTCTCGTAGTTGGGGTAGTTTTCATCCCATTTAGGAGGATGGAAATGTGTAGTACATTCCTTCCTCACAGGTATGTGTATTCACACACACACACACACACACACACACAGACTTATTTGTCCACTTGTTCAATAAACATTTGTCATGCAGCCCTTATCATTAATTCTAAGACACACCATCAATATAATAATGATTCTTCAGGAGAAACACTGTAGTAAATAAACACACTGCAGTAAATGAACCCATCAACTATAAGACACATTCCAATCTCAGAAACACTGAAATGTGCATGTGAGCATCTGAGAACCAAGGGAGATAGGGTATGTTTGGGGACCTCTCAAAACTTTGCCCCTAGGAGCTTAAAGACTTGCAGCTACTTGTTCTCAATGATATCAGAACACCCACTACGATCAAAGCAGATACAAGGTGCTTGAAAGCCTTGCTACCCAACCCTAGGTGTGGTCCATAGGGGATGCTACAGTCTCAATGTCACCTGGAAGCTTGTAAGCAATGGAGTTTCAGGCCCCATCCCAGAACCACTGAGTTAGCATCTTGCTTAACAGTAACCCCAGGTGATTCCCCTACCTATTAAAATCTGAGAAGCAGGGGCGCCTGGGTGGCTCAGTTGGTTAAGCGACTGCCTTCGGCTCAGGTCATGATCCTGGAGACCCGGGATCAAGGCCCACATTGGGCTCCCTGCTCGGCGGGAAGCCTGCTTCTCCCTTTCTCACTCCCTCTGCTTGTGTTCCCTCTCTAGCTGTGCTTCTCACTGTCAAATAAATAAAATCTTAAAAAAAAAAAATCTGAAAAGCAGGCTGAGGCCCACTGAAAAGGGAAGCAGTCTTTCCAGTCAAGGGCAATCAAGAAAGGCTTCCCAAAAGAGGCATCACTTGAAAAGGAAAAACAGCATTCGGTGAGTGCCTGCTCTGGGTTAGGAACCACAGTAGGGAACTTCACTTCTCCTGTTTCACTGAGTCCTTAGGATCACCCCATGCAGCAAGGATGAATATCTCTATTTTGTAGCTAAGGAAACAGGCACAGAGAGGTCACATAATTAGCTCCAGGCCACACAGCTAATAGTAGCAGAACCAGGCTTAGAGGGCAGATCTTTTGGAGTCTGGAGTCCAGCCTCTTTTCCCGCATCACATGGAAAGAACTTGCTATTTTGTAAGTGGGGACAAGCATCAGGACAAAATACACCTGGAGGCTGTAGAGCAAGTATGCTCTGCTGGGCTCAGCACCGCTGGGAGGTGAGCACTTAGACCAAATGGAAGGGCAGAGTCAGGGAAGGACAGCGGGCAGCCAGATACCTTACCGCATGCTCAGCCCACCCGGTGGCTGCACGGGACCTAGCACATAGTAGGCGTTCCAAATAATCCAGTGATTCCATGGACGCTCAAACAAACTCACGGACCACCACACAGGCGGCTTCAAACCCTCCAGCACCAGCTGTCGTCCGCGCTGTGCCAGGGGGCTAGGGTTCCAGCCAGGGAGGAGCCCGGCACTGCCCACCCGCCTTGAGGTCTCCTGAATCCCCGCCGGCAGGGAGGGCCCTGCCAGCAAAGCAAAAAGCCAGGAGCAGAAAAGGTTTAAAACACAGAAAGCAGCTCCCACCAAACCCTTCATTTGCTTCACTTAAAAAATTACTTAGCCAGCCTCCTGCCGCTGCCTCTCCCCCTCCCTCCATGTACCCGCCCAGCTCCGTGCGGTTCCCTCAGCTTCTCATGAATATGTGAGAAATAAGACAGCGTCTGTTCAGCCCCTAATGACCAGGTTTATGGAGAGCTTATTGTATCTCAAAGAAATGAGACAGCAGTTGGTGTTGTGAGATATCAATGTGTTTTTTTACAAAGCTGATGAAATCTCCTTTAAACTACTTAATACCTGCAAGCTGAAATTTCCAGTCTGAGGGCAAATTCCTGGAGGCAGAGCTGCGGCAGCCCGAGGCACAGCCCTTGGCCTCTCTGTCTCGGGTTGGCCTTCAGTCATTTGGCTTTGGGGTCGGTGGGATGCTGCTGCCCTTTGGGGTGGGGGGGTCCAGCAGAGATTCCATGACTGTTGAGCCCCGTGGCCGAATAATCCTTTATAGTTCATGGCTGGGAGACTCCCCCTATATCCTCATCCTCTAATAGCTCAAAGCCAATGCCTTTCAGGGGAGTGCAGGGTGAGACACCCCCTCTTTCATTCAGCCTGGGCCGCAAGCCCCTGGGGCCCTGGCCCCAGGCCCCTCTCCTGCCATTTCCCACACTCACCCTTGCCCAGGGAGCCTCTACACGGGACCCATCTTCTTGGAAATCTCCAGTCCCACTCAGAATTCACATATCTGCACTGGTCAGCCCCTCAAGCAGGTTGCCCTTCATGCAGTAGTGTGCTGGCAAATACTTAACAACTGGCTTTCCAAGCAGGGAACGGGGACCTCATTTAATAGCACGTGCCAATTCTCGCGGTGCATACCCTCCCACTGTGGCTGGCTTCCAGCTGCTCCTGTGAGTTAGGAAGAGATGCTAACAAGCAGATCCCAGGAGCTGGAGCAAGCCTGCTGGCTGCCTTGTACCCCAACTCTGCTCTGGGGGACCTTCCCTGAGCCCCTGAGATAGTTTGTCCCCTCTTGTGTGACCAGCACTTCCCTGCCTTTGCTTTTGCTGATCCCTTTCCTAGAAATCTCTTCTCATCCCCCACTACTTCCTCGTCATGCCCCAAGACACACACGCACACACATACGCACGCACGCATGCACTCACACACACTCACACACCTGGACGTGCACCCCTCCTGTGTGCTCCCAGACACGCGCTGCTTCGGCACAGCACATATCCCGCTACACCGCAGCATCTGTCATCCATCCCCCACCACACGCTGCAAGTCCCTTGGGGACAGAAGGTATATTTTTTCCTCTGTGTCCTTAGCAGTTTGCACAGAGCATGGCATAAAGACGGTGCCATACAAACGTTAGCTGAACTCTGTTCCCATAAGGCCTTGTGCATTCTCTAAAATAGTATCATTACATTCTTGTAAATTCTGTGCCATATTCTCCCCCTCTCCCAGATTGTGAGCCCCCAAAGTATAGGGATCGGGTTAGATTTCCCTCCACCGCCTCCAGTGCCATGCACTTGGGAAGCCCTTAGTCCCTACCTGGGGGGAGAAAGCCTGCCTAAGGATGAAGCCAACTGAAAGGAGATGGAGAGAGAGATCAGTTTTTTTGAGCACCTAGATCCATCTGTGCCTGAAGCCATATCAGCCCCTGGGTTTGATGACCACCAACCAGAAAGAAATACAGCAGAACTCGAGGCTGCCATCAGGAAAGCAAGATTTACACACTCTTCACTGACTAATAGGATGTCCCACAGATGTTCTACCAAATTTAAGCTCCAGCAAAAGTGATTGAATGCCGCTGGTACCACCTCCCATTCATGAACCTCAGCACCACTTTATTCAGGCTGAGTCCATGACCACAGAGCTCCAAGGGCTCCTGGAGACCCCTGACGCTTCCAGCCCGTCCTCCCCACCTCACTGCCACCATCAACCTTGGTAACTATGGGACCGATCACATCATGACCCCAGTTTATCTGCATTATTCCTTACTACCAGTCATCTGTCCTTCGGAGCTCTGCTCACCTCCCAATCAGACCCAATCTCCAACTCCCCCAGCCTACCAAATCCTTGCCCTGGGCTCCCCTGCATTTTGTGTAAATGTCAGCAAACTCTCCATGTTCCTAACCTCTTTTTTTTTTTTTTTTAGATTTTATTTATTTATTTGAGAGAGAGAAGGAGAGAGAGAGCATGAGAGGAGGGGGGGTCAGAGAGAGAAGCAGACCCCCCACTGAGCAGGGAGCCTGATGCAGGACTCAATCCTGGGATTCCAGCATCATGACCTAAGCTGAACACTGTGGCCCAACCACCTGAGCCACCCATGTGCCCTAACCTCTTTTCCACTCACTCTGGTAGAAAGCCCTTGAGGACACTACTCCCTTGCAATCCTTCATGGGGAGTGTTCTATCACCCACACCCCTGAGGTTGCAGGACCCTCCCTGCTCCTCCCCGCCTCTTCCCTAAAGCCCTGCCCCTCTGAAACTCACCCAGCCTTCTCTTCCCTGACTCTCCCCTGCCCATTCCCAATGTGGGCATCCCCCTCACTCTTTGAGGAGTGAAGCGTTGGCACACCTCACTGTCCACGGCCACCCTGCAGTCCTCTTGGATTTCACAAGCAGGCAGACAGCCCTCCGGGTATCGGGCCTCGCCCACCTTGCTCAGCTGGCACGTATCAGTCCTGCGTGACTGGCTGTTACCTGCTGAAATACCACGGACCAGTCAGCCCCACGAAGCACAGGAAGAGAGACGGGCAGGGGTGGCTCCTAGCTGTGGCAGACAGGGAGGGGCCAGCACCGAAGCCCCATCTCCTCTGTGCCCCAGGCCCTGCAGTTCTCCAAGCTGTGGGCCCAGCCCAGGCACCCCACCTTTGCAGGGGGTGGGTCAGGGCCCCAGAAGCACAGAACCTTCCTGCAGCCAGGGTAGCTGGGCCAGGCTGGGCGCACACCACCGCCCATGAGAGAACTACCGCTCTTCTCCCCACCCCCCCAACTCTACCAACCCCCGGACTTCCTTCCCCACCTCCGGGGTGCCCACGGTAGAGGACTATGTTCTGGGAGAACCACAGGGCATGGGACAGGGTATGAGAGAATTCTGTACTCACTGAGACGAAACAAGTCTAACTCTAACAGAGAGATGTTGGAAGCTTCTGGTATGGTTCCCTGTGTCAAATCATGGTCCAGACAGGGCCATCATTCACACCAAGAGTTTCTAAAAACCAACCAGTGATTTGGGGTTTATCAGAATAATGTGGTAAATCCTTTGTATATCAACCTTAACTTGGTAAGCAGCTTCCTACTACGTACTTGACTATGTATAGAAAATGAAAGTGAATGTTTAGTTTTGTCTTCTGTGTTAATTGGGATCAACTTTCCAGTTACTAGATACTTTGACTGTCATCCCTACTTCCACCCAGCCTGAGCCAACCCAGTTCACGGTCTTATCCTTGACCCTGATGTGACCAATCACCAGACCACTCTATAGTCTCAATCCTTAGCACCCACTTTCTGACTCCCAGCCTTCCAGCTCACTCCCATGAACCCCCACTTCAACAGTTCCTTGACCTCACACCCTCGGCTTCTTCTTTTTTTTTTTTTTAAAGATTTTACTTCTTTATTGGACAGAGAGAAACAGAGAGGGAACACAAGCACAGGGAGTGAGAGAGGGAGAAGCAGGCCTCCCGCCAAGCAGGGAGCCAGATGCGGGGCTTGAACCCAAGATTCTGGGATCATGACCTGAGCTGAAGGCAGCCACCCAACGACTGAGCCACCAGGCGCCCCACACCCTAGGCTTCTAATGCATTGACCCCACCATTCTCCACTGTCCCCTTCCCCAGGTTAGAGTCTGGCCCATCTTCATAACCATTGCCTTCCCTACCCCGGCTCTCGTGCTCATCCCACAGCCCCTCACTCTGGCTAAGGCAACCCTCCAGCCAGATGCAGCCACACCCTAAATGTCTCAGGAGAAAAACCACAGAATCTGAAAAAGGACCTTCAAGGCCAGACATACATGCTTCATGTCTCGGGCCTAGTCCATTCTCTCTCCCCATCTCATGGAGAAAAATCTCACTCCTTTCCTCCATTCTCAAATCTCCAACCCTGTCTCCCCTTCCTCATGCTCCGGTAATGATCCTGCTTCCCATCTCTTCAAGAAAATGGAAACAACCAGAAGAGAACCCACCATGTGCCCACAGGCAGTGCTCTCCCTCCTGCTACCACCCACACATCATCACCGACCCCACACGAAACCACCCTTGCCTTCATAACCTCATCCCTTCTCACATAGCTCCTGCGTTCTCCCTCCTCGCTCAGGTCATCACATCTTCCCTCTCTACTAGAACATTACCACCAGCATCACTCACCTTAACATCTCCCCCCAACACAGAGGAGCAGACACCCCACTAGCATAGTGCAGGGGGACAGAGGGAGGTTGAGAGAAGGAGGCAACAAAGGATGTGGTGGGGACTCAGGCAGCCAGACCAGCATATGCAAAGTTCCTGCGGCAGAAGGGAGCATGCATGAAGGATGGCCAAGATGGCATGGGCACAGACAGGGAAGTAAGTAGGAAATAAGGCCAGCCAGAGGTCAGGGTTAGGCCCCTTAAAGATGCTGAGCTTTCCCCTAGAGCTCTGGAAAGCTGTTGAGTGGTTCAAGCTAGAAGTGGCTAGATCAGATTTGTATTTTCAAAGGAACACTCTGATTACTCTATAGCGAGGAATAGGAATGGGTGCAAAATGGCCAGTGGGGAGGCCATAGCCATCGTGCGGAGAAGCCAGGATAGTGGCCTGGCCGTGGATGTTGCTGCCAATGGGGAGAAACTGAACTGACCATTTTGAGAGCTACTGAGAGTTAATGTAGACGCGACTTCCTGAGGGATGGAGCCTGCCATGAGGAGGAAGAGAGGTCAGCAGTGACAAGAGGGCTCAGGCTGGCGCAAGCAGTGACAGAGAGGCATTTCCTGATCTGTTTAGTCCCTCCAGAAGGCCAGGCTTCAGGAAGAAAGATCTGAGTTCAGGTTTGGATCTGCTGAATGTACAGTGCCCTTAACACATCTACCAGGATGCACCGGAGAGGCAGGTGGGTACCAGGGCTGGCCCTCGCAGGAGAGACCGGGCTGCTGGTCCCTTCACACAGCCTCTCCACGGCATCTCTTGGGTCCTTCCTCCGTGCCGGGCCCTGCACTGGGAGCCCATGGTCTAAGAATGACTGGGCTCCGCTCATGCAAATGAGCAAGCAGGCTGCAAGGGGGTGCCCTGAGGAGAAAGACTTGGAGGCAGCACTCTTGAGCCCTTGGCCGGGGTTGAGCACTGTCCCTGATTTGCGAGGAGCCTCGGGGCACATTGGTTCCGTGCTCTACACCTCATCACCCGCACAAATTCTCTCTAAAGATGCCCGGCACTGGGTGGGCACCGGCGGAATACTTGTCAGATGGAATTGGGAGAAAATGAAAGCGTTTTGCAAATACCCCAATTTGTAATTTCAACAATAGGGAGGATATTTTACCCTCTCAGCAGCAGATACAAAGACTTCTCAGGAGATAGGGATGTGTGGTTGGACCAAGGAAGAAGTCCTAGAGGGAGCGGAGACCTCCTGTGAATTCCTGAGGGCACAGTGGAGAAGTGGGGTCGGTGGAGAAGTGGGGTCGGTGAGCAAGAAGAGGAAACGCCCAGAACACTTAGACAAGAAACAAGCCCCAGGGAAGCGTTTCTAGTGAACGGCTGGGCTCCTGAGACCCCACGAAGCTTCGTCGATGTTCCAAACGTCCACATAAGCTCTGGGGAATGTTTTTTTCTTGCAGAAGTCAGGAAAGGAGGTGAATTTGATGCAGAAACAGCAAATGGGGAAACAACCATCTTCTCTGTAGCATGTAATAGTTAAAAATGTCTAAAACACCTGTATCCTATACAAGCAGATGTACATAGGTAAGAATGCCTTAAAATTCCTAAATAATATCTACAGGACACAAGGAAACCACTTTGCAGGTCTGACGGCTCAGCACTCTGCAGGAAAATAAGTTGCTAACACATACTGAGGACTGTATTAATTAGGTTATATTAGCTCCTGTCACAGAACAATCCCAAATGTCAGTGGCTGAATATAGTAGGCGTCCAAGTCTCTCCACAAGGATGCCCCCAAGCACCTTTCCTGGACGTGCCAGTCACTGTGCTGAGTGCTTAATATGCGTCAGCTCTTTAATCCCCACCAGGACAACAGGCAAAGGGAGAACTCTGATCTCCACTTTTCAGATGATGCACGAGGCATCTCCGTGATGCCGAGCTGGACCTAGGCAGCCCAACTACTGGAGCCGCCCCATTCCCCATCACAGGTCGGTTATTTGCACATTCAGAGAAAGTTCACCGACATGGGCTGGTCCCGGGGATCCCACGGTGTGTGAAACAGACAGCAGTTTCTACTGGCACAAAGCAGACCCACTCACTCACAAGCTCTATTCCACGAATCCATCCTTAAGAACGTTGCATTCAAGGGCGCCTGGGTGGCTCAGTTGGTTAAGCGACTGCCTTCGGCTCAGGTCATGATCCCGGAGACCCGGGATTGAGTCCCACATCCGGCTCCCTGCTCGGCGGGAAGCCTGCTTCTCCCTCTCTCACTCCCCCTGTTTGTGTTCCCTCTCTGGCTGTGTTTCTCTCTGTCAAATAAATAAAATCTTAAAAAAAAAGAAAAGAAAGAAAAGAATATTGCATTCAGTAGTTGGCTCATTTACTTCGTGGTCACTGGTGGGAGGGAGTGGGGGTAGGCTGTGATGTTGGGTTTTCACTTAAGCTGCTGTTCACCTTCTCAACCATCACCCCAGGAAAGATTTAGAGTCAACCAGCCTTCATTTGAGCCCTGCTTCCATCATTTCCTGGCCACAAGTACTTACGCAGATCGAATAGCCTTCCTGAGCCTCAGTTTCTCCGTGTGTATAATGGAGGAGATAGTACCCCTCTCACAGGCCTGCGGTAGAGCCAAATAGGGTCATAGTTCATAAGCCTGGCCAAGGGCCCAGCCCCCAGGGGGGCTGAACCTCTTCCCTGCCCCCACCCCGGAGCATTTTAGCACAGCTGGGGCTGGGCACAGGGCGTCCCTGGCACTGCAGATGGGAAGGCGCTTTCGCAAGCTCTTTTAAGGGCCGTAGGACCGTCTGTCAGCCTCCGTGTGGGGTCTGCCTTCTTTGCAGAGTGATCTGCTTTCTGGCATGCAAAATGCGAGGTGACTCCCAGCAGAGCTGGGGCACAGAGGTGGGTGGACTGACCCCTTCATCAGCCTCCTCGGCAGCAGTCCCCAGCCCTGAGCCAGACCTCTGCTGCCCGCCAAGCTTCAGCTCATCTTCAGAAGCCTCAGTGCAGGGATGGAAGGCTGGGTTTTGAAGTCTTGGGCCTTAGATCCTCTACGCGGCACCACGGGTGTGTGTGTTTTGATTCACCAGGCAGATGTCCAAACAGACAGATACCTTCCTTCAGGGGCCAGTTAGAGGGCTGAGCCAGCTTCAGAAGAGCGAGAAGTCAGCACGAGGCCAGTGGGCACTGAGCCCCTGGAAACTGATGTTTCAAGTGTCCTCTCTCCTCTTGTTTTCCAGGGAACTTCAAAGGTCTCTGCAAGCAAATCGATCACTTCCCAGAGGATGCAGATTACGAAGCTGACACAGCAGAATATTTCCTCCGTGAGTGCATACGATTTTTTCTCCCTTCTGGGGGTGGGTCCTATCCATCCAACCTCCAGAGCACCAAATGCCAAGACTATCTAGAGATCCCTGTCTCAGCAGAGGGCAAGAAAAAGCTGAGCCTCCCTCCTTTCCTCCTGTCCAGGAGGAAACTTTCATGGATGCTGTTCCCTCTGCCTACAACACTCTTCCCTCCCCCTCTGTCTGATAAACCACTACCGATCCTCTAGGTCGCAGGCTAAAACATCACCTCCTACAGGAAGTCCTCAGTGCCCCTGAATGAATTCCCAGGCTGCGGGGTCCTTGTCTATTTGTGTAAACATCTCACTGGCAGTCATGCCAATTCTGTGAGGCCAGGAACCACCCCCTTATCTTGTCCACGTGTTCCTATTCCCAGCCCCATGCCCTGCACATAGTGAGCACTCAGTAAATATTTCTTGAATAACTGAATGAAGAAACTCATCAGGCAGTGTCTGATTGCAACTTCTTCTGGGACAATAAGTGAGATTTATTTTTCTTCCCCCACTATCAAGTCAAGGTTAAATCTTAAAGTAATAGCCATGACCTTAAATCTACCTGAGGCATATTGAGTCCCAAAGAGAATTTCTCAAGAATCAGAAAAAACTAACAAGGTAAAATGCTCCCTGAGAAAGGGATTTCCAGGAGAGGGGCTGAGGGTCCTTGACGCCAGGGACAGCAAAGCCACCTGAGCAGAAGTGGTTGAAAGCTCTGCTCCGGGCTCTCAGGAGGCTCTTCCACAAGAGGTTTGCTCTCTTCCCAGGAGCGTGCCCACCTTCTGCCCCCAGTGCCCTTCCCGCTGCTCAGAGGCTGCTGATGCCTCCCTCCCACCCCCCACAGCAGAATGGCTAGCATCACTTTCTGATCACTTTTATGGAAAGTGTAGGAGGCATTTCATTACATGGATCACCGTGTCTCTTTCAATAACTACTCCTCACATCAAAGCCAACTCCCAGGTCAGCCTGGAATCAACCTGGTTTCATTGAAAAGCGCATAGAACATGAAGTCAGCCAGGAAGCGAGGAGGAGAAAGGAAGGGAACACGATGTAATTTATAGATTTCTTTTTAAAGGGAGGAAAATATCTTACAATGCTCATCATTTCCTTTTATGAGTTCCCGAGAGACAGTGCTCTTAAATGGAATTCCTAAAAGACCGTTTGACTGTCCTTCCCCCTCACCGTGTGTGGGGGGGAAGAGGGGGGAGGAAAAGAGGGAGGAGAAGGGGAGGGAGGAGGGGGGTGGGGGGAGGGTGCAGAGACTGACTCCAGGCCAGAGCCTGTGCTCTGTGCTGGGGAAATCGAGGGGAAAGAATGGCGTGCCCTCCAGGGCCGCAGGCAGAGAAACAGCTGGCCTTGGGAGACAGGGCATGGCACACATGTGGCCAGCTGCTGGGCGTGGCAGTGGGGGGCCAGAGCTGAGCCTCACACCAGGAGCCCCATTGGTTGGGCACAGTGAGGACGTAATACTTAATCAGCTAGACACCAAGGGCTGGGTGTAGGAACTTTGTCTCCTTCATGGCTGGGTTTCGTACAGCTTCTCGAATACCGCAGGTGCCCCATAAATGTTGTCTGTGAACTAAAGGACAGACAGAGGATTCTTCAGTGGCTATTTCTACCTACTCTATACCTCCATCTCCTTCTTATTTGTTTTTCTCTAGCTCCTTATTATTAAAGAGAGAAGAGCTCAGGGTGTTTGATTCATTTCGATTTCCCTGGACAAAAGAGTCAAACTAGTGATGTTAACAGGGCAGGGTTCAAGGCTCTGATTTAAGCCTGCTTAATCCAACAGTATTTTTTTTGAGTATTTGTAACAAGAGTTGGCAAACATTTTCTATAAAGGACCAGACAGTAAATATATTAGGCTTTGTGGGCCATACAGCCTCTGTCCCAACTACTCAAGGCTGTCCTTGGAGTATCGACAGATGGTCCAAGGAAACCTAACTTTATTTACAAACACAGGCAGCGGGCTGCACCGGGCATGTTTCGCTGACCCTTGATCTATAACCTGCTAATCTCAGGCCAAGCAACAAAAGTAATTTTTGAGAGTTGCAAGATGTGAGTTCCTATCAACCTCTAATAGATTCTAATCCCTATTAGAGTCTCTCATTTTTTTAAGCTCTAACCTCATTGGCTAGAGGAGCCAGCCCCACTGAAGTGGGTAGAGCTAAGGCCCACGGAGGTGGTTGGAGCTTCTCCCAGAGGTGGGAGCACTTCTCCCGTAGGGAGGTGGGCGGGACTGTGCTGGAGGTGGGCGGGGATTCAGCCGGTGGGCAGGGCCTGAGCCCCACGTGGGAGGGCAGGAGAGGGGCTCACTGCCTAGGAACAGGCCCAGGAAGATAGCACGCGTGCCCTAACACTGCTGGCAGGGTTAGCGGGAAGCCTGTGGTGCTGAGGGAGCCTGGCTCCTAACCCAAACCAGGGATCATTCCAGAAAGAGACTTGGCCTCTAGAAGCATTGGCTCGTTTACTAATGACACTTTCACTAAGCACTCACTGCGTCCAGAGTACTGTTGTCTTGGTGCAGAGGGTCCTGGGGTGAACAAAACTAAGTCAGCACCTCTGGGAACCTGATCATCCAGGGGGAGGAAGCAAGCAATGATCAGGAGCACGAATAACCCCCTGAGATAGTTTAGGAGCCTTGAGGGGGCAGGCGGAGGGCGGGGTTGTCCCTTAGATGTCAGACAGCTTCTCTAAGTGAAGAAAAGGAAGGATCTAAGAGGATTTGGGGGAAGTCTGAGGAGGGATGGCAAGAGCAAAGGCCTTATGAAGGCAGACCAGAGGAGGGGCGTGCGAGGGAGAGGGGGGAACCTGGACTGGCTGCGCGCAGTGCCCCAGTGGAGGGCGTCCTGCAGCATGAGGTCCGAGAGTTAGCAGAGGAGCCCGGTGACATTGGGAAGGAATCGGATCTCATTCTAAGTGTGATGGGAGCCATGGGAACCATGAGCAGGGGACACTGATTTGAAAGGCCAATTCTGGCTGCTGGCTGGGGAGGCAAGAGGCCAATGGGGGCTGTCGCACACATTTCCGGACCTCCTGATGAGAGGCCGTTGAGCCAGAGTGCTAGCTGTGGGGATGGTCAGAAGTGAGGGCTGTTTGGAAGGCAGGGATGAGAGAAGTGGGGTGGGCCCCGGGACAGGACCTTGCTGCGTTTCCAAAGGACGGCAGAGGACCATGAGGAGGGACGGGGTGGGGGCAGGTGACCATTCACACCCAGCCTGCCTCAGACTCAGAAGGGCCCCAGAAAGACGGCCAGAGCTCCTGTTCTGACCGAGGTCGGGGACACGGTCTACCAGACCCTGCCCACCTGAGCGACAGGATCTGTTCAGGGCCTGACACAGGACCAGCACACTTCTCGGACGGACAGAGGCCTGACCATGTGGAAGTCGTGGGACTGTGGCCGTGCTTGGCAGAGCCATAGCTCCCAAAAGCCCTCTGAGTGTCTTCTCCTGGGCTCCGTGGGGCTGAGCGTCCTGGTACTCCAGAGGCCAGAAAAGATTTGAGCCACCCAGCAGCTGTGGATCCTTCTTGGCTGCAGACAAAATAAAGACCTAGCCCTCCTGGCACTTGCAATCTATGATGAATGAAATGAACAAATTAATTATATGGTCTGTTAAGCTATGAAGAGTGATATGGAGAAAAATCCAGCAAGAAAGGAGGATGGGAAATACTGGGGTGGGGTGGGGCTAGTAAAATCCTCCTTGTGAAGTTTGAGTAAAGATCTGAAGGCAGTAAGAGGGAGCCATGTGGAAAGCCGAGGGGAGAATATTCCAGGCACAGGGAACAGCAAGTGCAAAGGCCCTGAGATGGGAGCATGCCCTGGATGTTTGAGGAATAGGTCTGAGGCCAGAAGACAAAAGTAGAGTGAGCAAGGGGCAGCTGAGGAAGAATCAATGCACAGAGGCCCCGGGGGCCCCGGCAGGTCATAGAAAGGGCTTGAGTTTTGCAGAAAACCGTCTGAGGGTCTGAGCAGAGGAGTGACACCATCTCACATTCTACAGAACCTTCTGGTTGCTACGTTCACAGGAGACTGAAACAAGGCAAGGGCAGAAGTAGGCAGAACAGTTAGGAGCCTCCTGGCGATAATCTAGACAAGAAAAGGTTTCCTCGGGGCGCCTGGGTGGCTCAGTTGGTTGAGCGACTGCTTTCGGCTCAGGTCATGATCCTGGAGATCTGGGATCGAGTCCCACATCGGGCTCCCTGCTCGGCGGGAGACCTGCTTCTCCCTCTCTCGCTCCCCCTGCTTGTGTTCCCTCTCTGGCTGTGTTTCTCTCTGTCAAATAAATAAAATCTTAAAAAAAAAAAAAAAAAAAAAAAAAAAAAAAAAAAAAAAAACACTCTTAAAAAAAAAAAAAAAGAAAAAAAGAAAAGGTTTCCTGAACTAAGGTAGAAGCAGCAAAGGAGGCGGGAAGGAGTGACAGCTGGAAACTATTCCTAAGGACCTGCAGATAGGATTTCCAGAAAGGCTGCACGTGGATTTCCCAGGGAAGGAAGGAGTCAGGGTTTGAGCCCAAGGCTGAGTTTGGGGAGAATGGGAAGCTCAGTGTCGGCCACGTTAAGTCAGAGAGGCCTATGGGACTCTCCGTGGAGATGTCCTGGAGTCTGGGACTCCTGGGACAGGTCCTGGCCCAAAACAGGAGTGTGCTAGTTGCCCCCAGGTGGATGATATCTAAAGGCAGGAGACTTGATGGATGGACCAAGGCAGTGGTACAGAGAAGAAGGGCAGGCTCTGAGCCCCAGGATGCCAAGGCTTAGAGGCCAGGAGATGAGAAGGGCCCAGAGAAGGAGGCTGAGGACAGTGGCAAGTAGGTGGCCTGGGTCACCCCTACCATCCTCATTCCACCTGCTAGACTGAAGATCTAGAGCAGAGAGGGAGGAGAGAAAATGTCAGAAGGACATGGCCGGACAGGAATGCAGAGCTCATCTCCTGGGGATGGCTGAGAAAGCAGAGCTCACTTGTTCTCAAGCCTTCAAGCTACCCTTTGGGCATTGTCCAGCGCCTCTTGGGGGACCTGGCAGAAGGAAGGCATCCAATCAATATCTGATGAAACAGACGACAAACAAATGAATGCTCTTGTGTCCCCCCACACACTCCCACAGGTATTTGAGGAGTTCCACTGCTTCTCCTGAACTACAGAGTCCAGAGCTTTCTAGTGACAGGCTCTGGTCACCACCCTGGGGCTCCTGACATCTGGGCCCCACAAAGGTGTGGCCAGTGTGCCCCTCACCCACCCATCACTTGCTTACCCAAGAGCGAATGATGAACAGACCTGTTTTTCTCAGCAAGCTCTGGGGGGGGCCGCCGATGTGTCCGCTCTGGCGCTCCCCATCCTTACCCCTCCTCACCAGAGCTTGAGTGCAGGTGAAGACAGAGGCAGTGGTGACCTGGGTGCGACTTCCTTTGATTGCCATTGTGCGTCTGTACATCGGTCTTTGTGTGCGAGGGGGTGAGTCTGTGTTCTGTGTCTTCTGGTGCCTATGTGTCCATGCATGTGAGTTGCGGTCCGAACAAGTCAGTGCCCGTCTGCTGTGTCTGCTGGTGTGCCCGCGGGTCCCTGCAGGGAGTGCGTGCGTGCATGTTGGTGTTTCCCAGCGGTCACAGTGTGACTTGGAAACATCCAAAGCTGCCACCCATACTCACTCACATCCACGCGACCAAAGCAAACGTTTCTCCAAACACGGCCGACCTCCTGCTCGCCACACATGGTGACACTCTCGATTTGGTCCCAGTTCATTTCTTTAAGTGCTGGTTGCACCCGGCAGACTGACTTCAGCCCCTCGTCTTGGCTCACACCCTGCACCGGGATAAACACCAGCCCAGGGAACCCCGCACCCCAAGAAACAGCACTGATCCCTTCTACCACGATGAGAACTAATGTTTCCTGGTGCTCGGTGCAGACCGGCCGCTGTTGTAATTGCTTAAAATGTGTTGACTCATGATTCCTCATCACAGGCTATGAGCTGGGTGTGCTCACAATCTCCCTGCTGCAGGGGGGACAACTGAGGCTCGGGAGGGCAGGCAGCATAGCCAGAGAGGCACACGGGCCACCTCCCTCCTGAGTTGGTGCTGCTGATCTGCAGCCCGGTGACAACGGGGAGCAGGACAGCCTCTGGCGCCTGCACAGGGGACACTCCCCGAGGAAGCTCGTGGAGCTTCCAGAATTCTTTTCCTATGTCATTCTATAGAGCACACACATTATCTGCGTTCCCCTTCACAAGAGCCTATCTGGGAGATAGGTCTGCTTGGGGTCTCCGTTACACAGGCAAGAAAGGGGAGCCACAAAGGCCACACTGCCAGTTGGGGGGAGGCTCGGATGGGGACCCAGGGAAGCCACGTGTGGAGTCCAGACTCTTAACCCCCACTTGTATCTCGATTTGGTCCTGATTCATTTCTTTCAGTGCTGGTTGCACCTGGCAGACTGACTTTAGCCCCTCATCCTGACTCACACCCAGCACCGGGATAAACACCAGCCCAGGGAACCCCGCACCCCAAGAAACAGCACCGGTCCCTTCTGCCACGATGAGAACTAATGTTTCCTGACCTCTCCCCTCACCCGCCGTGTTGCCTTTCCTCTTCCTCCTTCCCCCAGGATGGTCTCCTCCAGGAACACATCCTTCCTTCCTCTGCTCTCTCCCCCTCTCTGCCCCTCTCTCGCACATTCATACACGCATGCTCACACATACATCCGTGGTCCAGGCCACCTGCTCCACCAGCATGGAGGGGAGCGAGGGAGAAATGCCCAAGGGCTTAGAAGGTCCCCCTGAGCCACTCCTGGGTGATCCTATCCTGTGAGAATGGACCAAATCCCAGGTGGAAGAACAAACATCAAGAGTTGAGTGCCTTGCCTAGGAAATAGGGAGCCCGCGCTCCATACAGCTGGGAACGACAACCATTCTGATCCAAAGCCATGAGTGACACAGGAACTCGATAAGACGGTGTCCAGGCCTGGCTGAGAGGCCCCTGAGGGCAGGTCTGGGACCATCAGAGACAGACAGCACCCGAGAAATCATCTGATCCAGACAAGGAAGTGGAAGCCAGTCACCCCATGTAAATTTACACAAACTCTTCCGGAGCTGTCTCTAAACCCTGGGGTTCCCCAAGCCCCAAAGCTAGCCCTCTCACTCTTCCATGGGCAGGCTCTCCTGTGCTCACCTCTTTGTCTACGATCCCCCAATTACAGCTTCAGCCCAGACCACGCCTCTGGGCCCCAAGGGCACATGTCCACCCATGAGCCCCCCACCGTGGCCTGGCTTTGGCCCGCCTCCTTTCCTTTAGAGCTCCCCAAGCCATCCAGGGACTCTTTGTGACCCAGGGTCTTCCAGTTCCCTGAGCAAGGACTGCTCTTCCAGCCCTGCTCCTGCTGCTTCCTCTCCCTGGAACGCTCCACATCCTGCTTCTCTTCTGCTCTATCAGCTTCTCCTTATCCATCAGATGCCAGCTCCAACATCACTCTCTCCAGGAAGCCTTCCCTGATCCCCACATGAGCTCAGAGGAGGCTCTAAGGGGCAGGAGGCACAAACCTGGAGCAGGGGAATGCAGACGCCCAGACCATGGAGGCAGACTGCCTTGGTTCACAATCCTGTTTCTCCACTTCTTTGCTGGGGGGATTCAGACAAATGGCTTGACCTCTCTGTGCCTCGGTTTTAGCTGCTGTAGGAAGGGGTAATTCCAATACTTAACCTCTCTGTGCCTCGGTTTTAGCTGCTGTAGGAAGGGGTAATTCCAATACTTAACTTCGCAGAGTTGTAATGAGAACTGATGAGTTAATATAGGTACAGTGCTTGGGACAGTCCCGGCGTACACTAAACACCCAATAAACATCAGCCATCTACGTGCGACATTAGCCCATCACATCCCTTCGTGGGGCCATATGCATAACTTCCTCTCACGGTACTTTATCCTGGTTGATAATGATATGTTTATCGGTATTATTATCTGGTGACATACATCTCCTTCATGAGAACCGAAACCCCATAAAGACATGGACCAAACTTGTTTTTGAACCCCTCGGTCTCCCATGCCCAGTCTGGAACCTGGCCCCATGGCAGACACTCAGTCTCATTCACTGGACTCGCAGCTGAGTCAAAGGCAAGGCATCTCCCCATGTTGGACCACACGGCCTTTCCCCAGTACACTATAGTACATTCTCAGCCACGAAGGGCCAGACTGCAGCTCGCTGGCCAAATCTGGCCCACAAACTGTTTTTGCAAATAAAGTTTTATTGGAAAAGAAACTCACGCCTTTGTTTACATATTGCCTAAGGCTGTTTTCATGCTGTAACAGCTAAGTTGGGTTGTTACAATGGAGAACATACGGCCAGCAAAGCCAGAAATGTCTACTATCTTTCCTTTTACAGAAAAAGTTTGCCATACCTGCTTTAAGTATTTGGATCTCCATGAAGCCAAGGTCATGGCCTCATGGGTTTTGTCTGAGGGTTCAATGGGTTTATCCATGTGCCAGGATGGGGCCTGGCACATAGGAAGAGCTACATAAATGTTGATGTAGTTCCATATGCTTACTCATAGGAGATCAATAAATATTTATTCATTGAATAAATCAGATACCTTCTGCTCCTCATGACAGATTTTAGCACTAAAACCACACCAGCTTCAGTGGGAATCAAGATAATCCACGGGGAAGTAGTGTCTGGATGAAGGAGGAGGGAAGCAATAGAAGTAATGAATATCACACATTTGATTATACACTTTCCCAGGCAGAACCCGAACAGATAGGATCCAATTTAATCTCGACAACAGCGCTTCTCAAACTTTCGTGTACATATGACTTGGGTGACACAACTCTGTTAAAATGTAGATTCTAATAGCTGCCAAGTAAGGCCTGAGACTCGCAGCTCTAACAAGCTTCCCATGATGCTTCCCATGATGCCGGCTCTCCGAATGGCTCCCAAGCCGCAGCGGGGCCCCACATCCCCATGAGCTGGATGGATGGATGGTAGGGTTCCTTTATCCATTCTGTGCAAAAACAGACTCCAAGAGGTAAAGACCCTTGTCCACAGCCACATTGTGAGGGAGTGACAAAGCCAGGGTCAGAACTCAGATGCAGCTAATCCCCACATCCCCGCTCTGCCTAGGACACCACCCAGCCAGAAAGACCTCCTTTGAGAAATTTTTCCAATGTAGGAGTCCTGGCTTGCTCTGAAGTCATTTCTGGCCCAGCTTGAATCTGGGTCCTGCAAACTTCAGCCTCCCTAGGCGTGGTGCGGTTTATGGGCTGTCCCCTGTCTCCTTCATCCTGGGTAAACCTCTTCTGAGAGCGGCTGGTGTTTGGGCTGGCCCTGCTGGCCCAGAGACGCTAGCCCACTGGCTACTCTGCTCTAGGGGACATCATAAGCTGCCCGGGGCCTTCCGAAGTGGTCCCATTGCTCTCTGCTGGTTACAACACAGCAGACCTCTCTCTCCAGCCTCCTATCTTGTCTTTGCACACATGTACGCATGTGCATGTACACGCACACATGCACACACACACGACTGCACACACAGCATCCCAACTCCCTCCACAGCTGGCGCTCCTTCTCCCGGCTGTCTGCAAGGCTAAGTTGGGATATCCAGACTCTGCTGGAAGGCTGAGCTGACACCATCAGGCCCCGGCTACCTGGGAGGCATTCGCTCTGAGTGCACAGGCTGGGTTTGCCCACTGCAGGCACACAGTGGGCAGGAAGTGCCTGATTTCTCAGAGGGAAAATCTTCCTCTGCTCCACTCCTCTGAACCACCACTGCTGTCTCTTGGAAGTCACACCAACCCGTCTTTCCTCCTTTCTGCTGTCACCCTCCTTCCCAGCTGGCCAGAGATCACAGGCACACGGAGAGGGCAGAAGCATGAGAAATCATCACACTTTTACATGTGGGGAAACCAGAGAGGGCAAGGTACTTGCCTCAGCCACACAGCGAATGCGTGGTACAGCTGGGACCCAAAGCCAGATCTCTGGACTCTGCAGCACCCTTCCCAGGCTCCTCGGAAGCCCCATAGGAAGAGTACAGAGTGGTCCAAAAGTGGGGCTGATCAGCACTTGAATCCTGACTCATGCACTGGGCTGCCTTGGGCCAATGACTTTGCCTCTCTGAATTTCAGTTTTCTTTTTTTTTTTTTTTTTTTTTTTTAAGATTTTATTTATTTGACAGCGAGAAACACAGCGAGAGAGGGAACACAAGCAGGGGGAGTGAGAGAGGGAGAAGCAGGCCTCCCGCCAAGCAGGGAGCCCGATGTGGGACTCGATCTCGGGTCTCCGGGATCATGACCTGAGCCGAAGGCAGTCGCCCAACCAACTGAGCCACCCAGGCGTCCCTGAATTTCAGTTTTCTTGTCTATACACTGGGGCTAAAAACACAGCCCCCCAGGACTGGTACGAGGATTAAATTAGAGAATGTGTGTTAGGTACTCATTCAGGAGTCAACACTTATCAAAGATTCTCTCTGCTCTCCTGAGTCTTCAATAAGCTCCCCGATCCTTATGAAGATGAGGATTCAGGCAGTTCTGAGTGTGCACGTCTGGCACCACATATGCATGTGGGGGGCTGGGGGATCCCACTGGGGACACAACCTTGTCTTCAAATGGCTTGCAGGGGGAGAATGTCCACTCATATCTGGGGACAGGCAGCCTGTCCCTGCCTGCAGCAGAGGGGAGCCCCATTACCCAGTAACCCAGCTGCTCCCCCTGCATGCCTCATCCTCCGGCCCCTAGTTCAGGTTCACCCTTCTTCAAATCCCCCCCTAAAATAATCCATTCACCCAACAGCATCAGTAAGCAGTGCAGACTTCCTAAAGATCCAGGGGGAAGAGAGAGGAGTTTTATATGATACATCACAGCAAACTGCCTAAAATCCTCTTGGAAAAATTCCTCAAGTTCTTTTTTTTTTTTTAAGATTTTATTTATTTGGCAGAGGGAGACAGGGTAAGAGAGGGAACACAGCAGGGGGAGAGGGAGAGGGAGTAGCAGGCTTCCCAACGAGCAGAGAGCCCAATGCAGGGCTCCATCCCAGGACTCCGGGATCACACCCTGAACCGAAGGCAGCCTCTTAACAACTGAGCCACCCAGGCGCCCCCCAAGTACTATATAGAAGAACTCTAGTCTCCATGGATTTTAGTGGCCACAATACCACCAAAAGGGACGGGGAGCAAATGGAGGGGCTATTCCCAGCATCTTTCTGTCCAAAACACACATCCCCAGCGAACCAACCCCACCGACTGCCCCTAAAGGGGCCCTAAACTTCCTCAGAAGCCACTTAAACAACCCAAACATGTAAAGCAAACATCCCTTCCCTCCCAGGAGCCTCTGGCCACTCTGCCACCTGCCTGACCCACAGCTCCAGGACAGGGACTCAAGGCCCTGAGGTCAGCGCCGCCTTATTTGAATCTGGAGAGAAAGACTCTCCAGAGACACTTTGTGGAGGACCGGCTCCTCTGAGCCCCCATCCGGACACTGTCCCCCATATCCGGACACTGTCCCCCATATCCGCCCCCTGCGGGCCTGGCCTGCCCTTCCTCCCCGCCCCCTCGGCCATCTGTGCAGAGTCCTTCTGCCCTCCCATCCTCCCACACGCAGAAGTAAAATGTTCCTGAGGGTGTTCTTTTCTTGGGCCTGTTTGTCAGTCCTTCCTTCTCACCTTATCCTGAAGGTGTTTTTTGGTTTTTTTTTTTTTCTTTTTGTTTTTGCCTTGTTCTTTTCTTGGCAACGTGTCCGCTTCTTCCTCTTTCTGGACCGCCTCACCACGTGTATTCAATCAGTGAGCCTGCACTGGGGACCTAAAGTGTCTCCAGCATCAACCCACCCAGGTGGTGGGGACAGAGAGATTAAAAAGAGAGAACTAAAAAAAAAAAAAAAGCAAAAGCAAGCCACCTTTCTCACCTTCATGGGACACCATGGCTTATGGACACATATATAGAAACAAGTTTTTCTTATACTATCCTTTATCTAGCATTTACTACGTGTCCTCAGAGACTCATCCAAGTACCATAGAATCTTCACGGCAATCTGAGCAGGTTGGGCACTGTGACCATCCCCATTTTACAGATGAGAAAACTGAGGCACTTAGCCCCACCCTACGCAGCTAATACATGTTAAATCCAAATTCAGATCCAGGCTGTGTGGTTCCTTCACATTAGCACGCTGCCCCAGGTGCCTCAGCACAGAGGAGGGGATGGATCGTTTTGCTAAGGAAGTCAGGGAAGGCTTGATAGAGGAGGCGAGTTTGAGTTGAGTTTTCATGGATGGGTAGAAGTTTGCTGAGTCAGAAATAGCAGGAAAAGCATTCTAGTAAGAAAGGTCAGTATTCAAAAGTCAAAAGCATGCAATGACATGACTTGGGAAGCTTCTTGCGGCTAGACCAGAGGGGACATGGAGACCAAGAGTGGGGACCAGGAGGCACGAGGTTGGAGATAGGCCGAGACCAAGTCATATAGGGCCCTGTGGGCCTCGTGAGGCCCTGGCCTGTGGTCCTGCAGGCGGACAGGAGCCCCTGAAGGCCTGTGAGGTGGGCCATGGATTGTTCATCCCCTCTCCCTAAGCAAACTTGATGGTGGTCCCATGTCCACAAAACCCCCACCCCATGGGCCCCTCTCTTCCCCATGTGTCCCTCTGACTCACAGCTGTGTCGTTCTCTCTCTCCTTGACCCCTCCATGTTCCACAGGGGCCGTGAGGGCCTCGAGCATTTTCCCAATCCTGAGTGTGATTCTGCTTTTCATGGGAGGACTCTGCATCGCAGCCAGCGAGTTCTACAAGACTCGACACAACATCATCCTGAGCGCTGGCATCTTCTTTGTGTCTGCAGGTAATGGCGTCCGAGCTGGGCCAGCCAGAGCCCACGCCTGCCCGCGGGGGCAGGCTGAGGTTTAGGTGCTCCCCGGCGGGGAGGGCCTGACACAGACAGGAGGGAGAAGAGCAATCTCCAGGATTTGCAACAGGCCATGTCATAGGGAAGGCGCGTTGTGCTGGGGCTCCTAGTAGCCCCCCGCTGAGGCCTCAGAGAACATCCCCAGACCCTGTCTCTTCCCCCAGTGGCCCATCTCCCTCCCACCTTTTAGAAAAAGGCCTAAATCCCAGGTCCCTCTCAGAATACTGGCCCTCTCAGAACATCCTCACTGCCCCGTCCCCTCACCATCCCACCCCGGGGGGAGCAGGTAGGCACCTAAAACCACATACCTCAGTCCTGTTATGAGACAAGTCACATTGTTCAGATGCCAGATATAGCCCATGGCTGTACCTACCACACCCGGGCCCCCAACAGCCTCACCCATGCTAATTCATTTAATCCTCTCTGTGGCTCTGCAAGAGGGAGTCCTACACCACCACCCCCCCCCCCCCGACCCCTTATAGATCTTCAAACTCAGACTCAGGTCACCTTGCCAAAGACTGAATCCAGGCTGTCTGGCTCTAGGAGCCAGTCCCAACTCCCGGCCATACCAGCTTCAAACCCCTGTGCAGCCTTGAGCAGGTTACTTAACCTCTCTGCAATCCATTTCCTCATTTGCGAACCCCCAGAACGGCACCGCACAGCAAAGGCGGGTAGGAAACGCTCAAAGAACAGTAGCTCTCATTATTACTCCCTGCTTGGTGGTAGAACACCTCTCTCTTCTCCCCTCCCCTCCCCTAGCTTTGTTTCCATCAGCCCTCCCCCTTGCTCGCTCTCCCCAACGGCGTGATCCAATATTAAGACCATGCTTACCACTAACGCTCTCCGGCTCTGGCCACGACCCGGGGAGCCAGGAAGGCACACGCGGCTCCCGCTGTCCATTAGTCCCACCCAGGGCCTGACACCGCGCGGGGAACTAACCACCCCTCTCTCCAACCCCCCCACCCCCCGCCCGCGCCCCGCCCCCTGTGTACCCCGCAGGTCTGAGTAACATTATCGGCATCATAGTGTACATATCCGCCAATGCTGGGGACCCCTCCAAGAGCGACTCCAAAAAGAACAGTTACTCGTACGGCTGGTCCTTCTACTTCGGGGCCCTGTCCTTCATCATCGCCGAGATGGTCGGGGTGCTGGCCGTGCACATGTTTATCGACCGGCACAAACAGCTGCGGGCCACGGCCCGCGCCACGGACTACCTCCAGGCCTCCGCCATCACCCGCATCCCAAGCTACCGCTACCGCTACCAGCGCCGCAGCCGCTCCAGCTCCCGCTCCACCGAGCCCTCACACTCCAGGGACGCCTCCCCCGTGGGCATCAAGGGCTTCAACACCCTGCCGTCCACGGAAATTTCCATGTACACGCTCAGCAGGGACCCCCTGAAGGCCGCCACCACGCCCACCGCCACCTACAACTCCGACAGGGATAACAGCTTCCTCCAAGTTCACAACTGTATCCAGAAGGAGAACAAAGACTCTCTCCACTCCAACACAGCCAACCGCCGGACCACCCCCGTATGAAGCCCGCGCGGGGCGGGGCGGGGGGGGGGGGCTGGCACGGCGCCGCAGGAGGGGCGCCCGGCACCCCCTCGCTTGGGCCCCCACCAGGTGGATGGGGGCGGGGGAAGCGGGGGGGAGGGGCGGGAACCCAACCATCCCCTGGGGGGTGGGGGAACTTTCCAAAAGCAAAAAAAAAAAACAAAAAAAGAGAAAAACATAACAAGTAAATTTAAAAAAAAAGAACAAACTATAAGAGGAACAAAGAAGCAAAATGACAGGAAATGAGAAAAAAAATAATAACCGAGGGAAAGAAAAACAAACTTTAAAAAAAAAGCAAGAGAGGTTAAAAAATTAAAAATAGAAAATAAATCTAAAAGAAAATGCATGAATTCCCATGTACCATTATTTTAACATTTAATAAAAACCAAAATAAATGAAAAAATAAAAGGGAACCAAGATAACATTAAAGCAAAAAAAAAAAAATGAAGAGCAGAAAGGAAGGGGGAATGCTCTCTGTATTTATCAGGGGTTTATGTTCCTTTTTGTTTAACGCGGGCGAGTTACTTTTCTGTTCTCTTTAACCCCAAGCGGGCTCTGCCTCCCTGGGTGAGTGGAGGTGGGGAGACTCAGGGCCCCCCGGGCCGGGTGAGCCCCTCGGTCACTGCCAGGTCCCTGGAGCCTCTGGATGGGTGCCCCAGGAACGCTGGGCAAGTTCCGAGGCTAGCGAGCCAGCTCCACTCAGCATCGTTGGGGAAATTGTAGGCCTCCAGGTGACCCTAGAGTCCTTGCTCCCTCCTGTCCGAAAGGGACCTGGAGGGGGGTGCACTTGGGCCTTGCCCAGCACCCAAGTTCCCAGTCCTTAATGGTCCTTAACCCACTGTGATGACTTCCTAGGCCTTGAGGGAGGGGAAAGAGAGGGGATGGCTGCTGTTGGCTTGAGACATGCCTGAAAGCCTGGAATCCTCAGGGTGAGCCTCTTGGGGTCACCACCCCAAGCTCCTGCCCTTGGGAGCAGGAGATGCTCAACCTCCCAGGGGGATATAAAGCAGCTCTCCCTCCTCACCTCTCACCTCAGGGCCACCTGATGACCCTGGGGCGATGGTGGACTCCCAGACTCATAGGGCCCCCCCGCCCCCTGGGAAGGGGGCTTATTGACCCTTTGGGGGTCCTTGGACTCACTGAAGCCCCCCTGGGGCCCAGCGGGTCCAACAATGACACTGCAAAAAGGTTTCTTTTTACAAAAGAAAAAGGAAAAACAAGTGGTGATTTTTTTTAATAAAAAAACCACAGACTATAAATAAATGTAAATATATAATAAGTGGATTTACTTGCAAGAAAATCAGATAGTATTTTTCTTTTAATTCTTTTCCAGCTTTAAACTGTGAAAACAAAACAATGGGGTGGGGTGGGGGACTTAAAATTTAGCGGAGAACTTGTAAGAGAAAACAAAATAAATATACAAATCCATTTAAAACAAAACAAAACAAAGCAAACCTGCTGGGAGAGATCAGGGCTGGGCTGGAGGGGGAGATAGAGGAGGAAGGCCCTGGGGGTGGGAGGGGAGCGGCAGGGAGTTTTAAGACAGAGATCTCTTCCTTATACTAGGAAGGTGCTGTTAGTGCAGAAGAGAGAGAGAATCACGATGGAGAACCGGGTCCACACAAAGGATATCACACACTCACACTCACACACACACAGAGTCCAGGCTCCATGTTCCACTCCACCGGGATACACACTCAGTCTAAACCCTTCCCTCCCCATACACAGCCAGAGGCAGGGTTCAGAGAGCACTGAACTCCTGCCCTCCAAACCACTGACAACAACAACATCGCCACCGAACAGACACAAACGCACACCCCACTCGAATGCATGGAAAGGACCCCAGTCAAAACTCCAGCTCTGAATTCTGGAATCCCTTGCTGCAGTGGCCTCTCTGGGCCTCAGTTTCCCCCATGCATAAGCATATGGATTGACCTAGATGAGCTCCAAAGGCCTATTCTTATTCTTGGTGTGGATGACTTCTAAGTTCTGCCACCTGCCCAGAGGAAGATGCCAGGGATGACCGAAATAGCAGCCATCCAGCCCCCAGACATCGAGAACATTCCCAAATCATCAGTCAGCCTCTCAGCCACACACACACACACACACACACACACACACACACCATATGCCTCCTCACTGTGCTCCCACACCCCTGCTCCCACATCCAACATCAAAGCAAAAATACATACATATGAGCAAAGGTATCCTGCCATTCAGAGAGGGGGAAAGGCACCAGAGGTCCCCAAAGTCACTCTTCATTTTGTGTCCCCTTTCTTTAGTGCCATAACCCAGTCACAGAGAGTGAAGGGGGCTTCTTCGAGAGAAGAGATCAGCCGCCAGGTCTTCCCCTCTCTCTTTGGGGGTCAGAGAAAAAGAGGAACCTCTGAGGTTGGGCTGGAAGGGTTAAGGTCAAGGGGATGGAGGAGATGGCTTTATAAGTTTGGTCACAGGTTGAGAACCAACCCCCAAAATAAAGCTGATGCCACGGACTAAAGTCCGGGGCGTCCTGTGTTGCTCCCCGTTTTTCCCAGACCCACAAGACCCACAGCTTTCTCAAGTGTGAATGTCAGCCCAGCCTCCCGGCCACTCTGCTAAAGGTGGGGGCCCCCACCAGACCCATCAGCGAGTCTCGCTTTGCCTCTTGCCTGACCCTGGCCCGGCCCGAAGTTCTGAAAGTTGAGCCCTGGAGAAGTGCAGGGAGAGGCTATCGAGGCTTTGCGGGCGCTTGCTCACTCCCAGCCACCCTTCCCGTGTTTCGTCCGGGAAACGGGGAAGCTCTGTTTTCAAGTCAGCTGCAGCAGGACCCTAAACTCAGCCTGAGCCGCAAGGCAGAACATCTGCCCGCCCTGCCCCCAAGTGCACAGAAGGCCACAGGCTCTGGACAGAGTGCTGGCGGCCGAGACTGGTGCGGTGGAAACCCAGCACCGGTCAGTCTGGGCAGAAATCTCAGTCTCTCCCTCCCTCACCCCACCAGCTTCCAAACCCAACCCCGAAACGACGAAGGACTAGAAAGATGGAGGGGCCCCAAGGACAGAGGAAACAAGCAGGTGCCATTCGAACAGCAAGGGTGGCCCCCGTCGTGGCAGTGAGTTGGGGATGGCGACCAGGGCTTCTTTCCAGACTGAAGCCCGGGTCCCAGGGCTCCTTGAAGAAGGCCATCTGGGTGTGGGGTTCAACCAACACTGCTGAGAAAGGGCACTGTTTGCCAGGGTGGATGATTGCTCATGTCCGGCTCAAACCAGTTCAAGAAACCAACCTCCGTTTTATTTTCTTGGTGGGTCCTTTTTTTTTTTCAGACTGTTAACAGAAAAAAAAAATTTTAAAAAGCAGAAAACTTAAAAAAGAAAAAAAAAGAAAAAAATCCTGGTACATGAAATAAAGATTTTTTTTTATAGCTTGGTCCTCATGTCAGTGGCCTTCTTTCATATCTTTCCCAATCCTGGCATCCGCAGATTCTCAGAGCTGGGGAATGGGAGGCTTAGAAGCCATGCAGTAGAGCGTCCCCACTCCCTAGGTCATGAGTATCCCTTAGGGTGTTTACTATCCCTTAGGGATGTTTGCATACCTCCAGTGACAGGGAGCTCACCTCCTCAATAAGCAGCCCAGCCTGAACTGGGCTGTGTTTATTGGTCAGAGTCTCCTCCACAAGATGAATTGCAATCCACATCCTCCTTTGAATCCAGCAACACTGAATGAATGCCTTCCCTTCCCAACACAATCATCCTTTAAATACTTGAAGATCACAGGCACGATGTCCTTGAGTTTCCTGTTTTAGAATAAACCAGCTCCACTCAACAGCCCAGTGACTCTCAGTGTTTCAGTTTTTCCCATGAAAGTGTGCAGCCTGGAATGAACGTGACCCTGCAGGTGTACTCAGAGGGCTCCCTGCACAGGGCTGCTCCTTGGAGAGGACTGTGGGTTGGGAGACAAACGGGAAGGGGCTAGCAGGGAGTCCTGGACCTCTCCCAACTTGGAGAGCTAGGAAAGGCAAAATGGGAGTGTCCTAGACTGCTCAGGCTGCCATAACGACAGACACACCCTAGTCTGGGGGACTGAAACAGCAGACGTATACTTTTCACAGTTCTGGAAGCTCAGAGGTCCAAGATGAAGGTGCTGGGAGATTCACTCCCTGGTAAGAACTCTCTTCCTGCCTTGCAGATGGCCACCTTCTCTCCCGTGCTCACAGGACACCAAGCTCTGGGCTCTCTTCCTCTTCATATAAGGTTACTAATCCCATCGCGGAAGCCCCACCCTCCTGACCTCATCTAGCCATTATCTCCCAAAGACCCCCACCTCCACATATCCTCACACCGGAGCCTAGGGCTTCTGCATGTGTATTTCAGGGGGCTGCAAATATTCAGTCCATCACAGGAGCCCAACAGGAGAACCCGACTCTTGACATCGACACTGGTGAAAGGCCTCCTTTGCAGGGCGCCAAAGAGCCAGCCCGCCGATGTCCAGCCCTGGTCTGCTCCAACTGCCAGGTCCGGCTTTGAACAACGGCTCTGAACTCGTCTCAAAATGCATCAAATACATTTAATTTAATTCCTTTTAACTTTTTAAAAACTGTCACATAGAAGAGGAGAGGAGGAAAGGAGTCCGTATTTCAAAACCAATTCAAGATTCAAAAGGCAAACAAAAAAGAACTCCTCTGTTGGCAAATTGTAAAATGCTTCCTTTCTCCTTCTATTGCTTCCCGGGGCCCACCTTCCCATCACCACTTCCCTGAATTTATTACCCTTAACTAGGAAGGTCAGGGGTAGAACGTATGAGAAACAGGAAAGTGGAAAGCTAACAACAAAGCTTGTTGAAAAGGAAAACACGTTGTTCTGGAAAAGAGAAAAGAGCTTCATTCTGTCCTACTGACATCCACGATCACAGACCAAGAAAAAAAAAAAGCATGAAGGTCTCATTCATGACAATGGCTAGACTTCACTGCCCTGGTTATTTTCGTATCTGTATTTGGAAAGCCAGAAGAGTGACCTATGTGTGATCTTAGAAACAGCCATGATAGCACATGGTGATGGGCACTGCGGAGGGTCCCAGATGTCACGACCCCTGTCCTGACATGGACCTGGGCTTCTTCATGAGCTCTGGAAGGTGGGGGTCCCTGGGGGGAGGGGAAGAAGCTTAGTCACTGTACATGTCTCCTTGGGGCCCAAGAGAAGGGAAACGGTATAGGGAGGAGATCCAAGAGACACAGATTGGAGAGAAGACCATCCCCACACCGTGAGGCCCCAGGAAACTCCACTCTGGAACTGGCCCACATTCCGAAGTCCCTGCTTTGCCCAAGTGCCCTCAGGCCATACCGCCAAGCCCCTCTACGGTCTCAAGCATCTCTTCCTCCATACTTGCCCCTAATATCTGCAGGCCCCAGTATAGGAATACAAATGCAGTCCACATAGCATAAATCTGAATATCTAACACCTACAAATCAATGAACAAACTTTCAAATATGTTTAAGCCTTCTCTCCTGATAAACATTTCTTCATGATGACCTAAAACTCTCGGTGCGAATTTGGAAATCTCAACCTCGTCGGAATGCTGTACCCAAAAAGTGGTGTGGGGCAAACCCACCCTTGCTCCTAGCCCCCGACCCAGCCCCCTGCCCTTCCCACCTCCAGCTCCACTCAGCGGGTGTGGGGCCACTCCCACAAAAGGGCTGCCCAGCCCCGCCTGCACATCTAGGTTCCAGCCCCAGTCACCCAAGCAATAACTCCTTGACCACACCTCTGGCTGCCCCATCCTCAGGACGGATGGCAGGCAACCCCGGAGTCTGGCTCAGGATCCTCTGGGCCTAAGTTCTCAAGTAGCAGGTGTCTGAGAGAAGTCAGAGAAGCTCAGGGTAAGCACATCCCCAGGGAGGGGGAGGGCCAGAGCAAGGTTCCCCAAAGCCCAATGCCCCAAACAGGGGTCCCTCTTGCCCAAGTCTGGGGTCAGCACAGCCTCTCCCACCCAAGGGTTCTGACTCCCTGAGAGCAAGAGGCCACAGAGCTCAGAAGACCTATCCCTTCGTGCAAAAAAGGCACGGCTGGAGTCCAGAGAGGGCAAAGGACACATCTGCACCACACAGTGAACCGGCTTCCTGCAGGCTCCAGACCCCAGCTTCCCGACCTCAGCCGTCTCCAGCCACCTCTTCGTCCAGAGGTTTGAAGAAGGATTCTTTCTCCTTCCTCCTCCACTCAAACTCCAGGCTTCCCTCCCCGGGCCCCGCCCCTCCTTGCAGTTAAGGGCTGACCTCACCAAACTGGGAAGGTACTGGGAGCATCTGCAGGAGGGGCGGGGCCCGGGGAGGGAAGGCAGCTGTCTCCGCTGTCTCCGTGAGTGTCTAGACCTGCCTAATAAGGAGCATCAGTTTGGACTGGCTTCCAAGCCAATCACTGCGAACGCTGGCTGATATCCAAGAGCCACCTGCTCCCCTGGTGCACAGGCTCTGGAAAGAAGTCTCTCTGGGCCAGCTTGCCGAGAGACTTCTCCCGGGCCCAAGGACCTGGCCCATGAGCCAGCCCTGGCGACAATCTGGCCAAGTGCTGGAGCTGCCTCCTACAGGCTCCTGGAGCTGGAACCCACCCGAGCATCCCTCCAACGCTGTGTGCAAGATACCACATGGTGGAGCCTTGAAAACAGCCATGGAGGCCGTGCTTGCACAACGAAAAGGGGCAAATGCTATAAACCAGGGAGCTTTCTTTTAAGTGAAGAGCTGATTATCAAACATTCACCCGCACACCGTGGTGTAAATCCCCAGATACAGTGTGTGCACATAATTTCACTTGGGCACATCCCTCAGGATACACCCTCCCCACGGTGTCAGTGCCTGTGTGTGCACACATTCATATTTTTATGCGGTACGCACTACACACACACACACACACACACACATGCTTCAGGAGTTAGACCCACTTACACAAACATATTCCTTCAGTCTGTCAGCTTTTATTGGCCACGTTCCCCTCTTCCTAGTCCTTGATCTTGGTCCCAAGTGTACAGTCATGACAAGGATATGAGCTTTCCTGCAGGAAGCGGGGCCGTGAACAGGGAAACGGAGGATTGCCGAGAAGTAGGATCAAGCTGCACCGAACGCGGAGAGGCTCGGGAACTCCTACAGGGTGCGGGTACCCAGAGCAGGACCTGTGCATGCCCACCGCGCTTCTTTCTCTGCGCACTTAATCTGTGCACCTTCTTCCCGGTCATCAGAGACAGAACAGGACCACTCTGATGCTTTCCATTCATTCATTCATTCATTCATTCATTCATCTCCCACTGTGTGCGGTTCTGTGCTCAATACTGGGGGGGGAGTAGTCTTGAAGACACGGTCCCAGTGTCCTGCAAGTCCCGTTTCAGAGGGGAAGCAGGAAAATTAGCAAGTTAAGAATCAAATAATCATAGAATCACATATAATCATAAGGGTTCCACAGTGCATGCGTTGGAGCAATGATTTAAAAAAATAACAGGGGCTGATCTCACCTTTAGTCATCTGAAACTTAGTGGCTTAAAACAATAATAACCATTTTTCTTCTCCCTCAGAATGCCAAGTTTCTTCTGCTCCCCAGGATTAGGATGGGGGCAGAGGGGGATGCTGCAGTCATCCAAGGGCCTGACTGGGCTAGAACCACCACACAGAGGCTCACCCATGTGCCCCCATAGTCGATGGTGACTGTTGGCTGGGAGCTCAGGGACATTCCAGACCCCAACGCCTCATTTCTGTCTTTGTGGCCCCTCGATGAGTCTTGGGTCTCTCACAGCATGGCAAAAGCAAGTCCCCAGGCCAGTTCCCGGCGGGGAGGGGGGAGGAGAAACTGAGCCCACCTCCTGCTGGGATTGGCAGCGCACCCCTGAGAGGGGCGACACCATCAAGCACCATCACAAGCAGTGACCCCTTTAGATAGAACTGTCAGTAGAGGCTCTCACTGATACTTTCAGCTGAAATTTGCAGGGTAAGGAGGGTGAGCCGGTCCAGAACAGGGGATGGGAGAAGAGGGAAGATTCCAGGAGGCAAGAAGAGCATGTGCAAAGCTTCTTTTCCCAAGGCAGAAAAGAATCTGGCCTGTGAGTAGCCGTAAAAGATGACCCAGGTGATTATCCCTGATGAACAAGGGACAAGTGACATGGGATGAGTAGGAAGAGGTAGGCAGGGGTCAGTCCTCACGGGACAGGACTTTGGATTTTATTCTAAGTGCAAGGAGAACCCCTGGCCCACACATGACAGGGAAAATCACCACTGAGCTTTCTATGTAAAATTCACCATCCCAGGGCTAGACACTGTAAGGGAACAGATAGAAGTGGGGTACAGCTCTTTCCTACATCCAGGCACCCTGGAAAGGAAAAAGAAGCAATATGACAAAAGTGTAAGCTTCCAGGCAGGCAAGGGGAGAAGGGAAACATCACAAGTTCCATAGCGTTCACTGTCGAAGTCAACACTTCGGTTGCTACAGAGAAGAAAAATTATTTCTCGACCTCAGGCTCTCCAAAGAAGAGAGAAAATACGCATGAAGTGATTAACAACTCGAGGATAAAAATCGAGGCCAGAAGAGCTGCCGAGACAGAACCAAGATGGAAGTCTCACATCCTCGCATTCCCAGGCAGCCGTCCTCTGGAAACAACAGGAAAGAGCAGCTGGGAGAGCGTGGGCAGGAGAGTTAGAAAGGCCTGTACCTGCAGCCCAGCTTGACCCTCCACCAGCTGTGTGATGCAGGCAGGAGACAGGCTCCCAGAGCCTTCATCTCCTCATCTGCAGAATGGGTTTGATAATCCCTACATAGGATCAGCAGCCAGGATGCCCCCAGGAGACCTTGAACATGAACGATCTCAGCACGGTGCCTAGATGTAGGTGGGGCTCAATGAAGAGTCATAAAAATCATGGCAGAATGTAGTCAGCTTTCCCTTTGTGCTGGGCATCGATTTAAGCACTTTACATTTTAATGCTATCAGCAACACTGTGACATAGTTCCTATATATTAGCCCCACTCTACAAATGTGGAAATGAGAATGGGAGAGGTTAGGACACAGGACCAAAACCACACAGCAGGAATAAGGAGGCTGGGATAGTAAGCCAGGCAGTCTATTGGCTCCCGCATTCTAATTCCCATTCTACCCCACTTCTCTAATAGTGGTCTCTAACTTGTTCCCCTTTTTATCTCCACCCCCTGGTGTATATCCATTCAATCTCACTGAACTGGCCAATGCTTACTCGAAGAGCCTCCCTCTATAGAACCAAAATCCCTGTCCCATTGGCTCGCCTCACTCTCACCTCCCTCCCTCTCATCTCCCGGAGACACTCTGCCTCTCTCCTTGTCTTAACTCTCCCTGTTGGATGTCTTGAAAAACAGGCTACATTTGTTTCCATAGGACAGTCCTTTTAGAGTCAATTGCTTCTGCCTAACAGACTGGCAAGGGGCTAACAGAGGGAAGGCTCAAAGCTGGCCATTAAAGAGGAAGAGGATTCTTCTCATGGGCGCCTGGACCCACAGAGACATGACTCACTTATCATCTGCTTGGCACATAGCAAGACCTCATAATCTTATAAAGTGAATAAAGGTGAACAGAATTGAAATGAACTTAGTTGAGTTGAATCGATTGGCCTCAACTGAATTGTGAGGCTGAATGGATGGAGGGTGCGTGGGAAGACAGATGGATGGATGGATGGATAGGTGGGCAGTTGTCAGCTGGACAGATGGGTGGATAGATGAATAACTAGATGGATATTTAGATAAACAGTTGGTTGGATAAATGGAAAATGGATGGATTTGTAGATGCTAAGATAATGGATGGATGGAAGGATGGATGTATGGATGGATAGATGGAAGGATGGATGGATGGATGAGAGTGGATTGAGTGACTGTAGCAGGGAGGGAAATATGGTCATTGAAGGTACCGAAGTGGGGAACACTGAAAGAATCAGTATGACAGGGACAGAAGGCTCATGCCAGGGACAGATAGAAAAAGAAATTCTCCCTCCTATAGGGACAGAGGGAGATGCTGGGGAGGGTGCGATACAGTTATGTGCTCAGTGGCTGCTGGGAAGGGAGGAGTTAACAGCTGGACGGCTCCCCCACCAGCGGTGACCAGAGTGACACTGACAGATTACAGCGTATCCTCCACACTAATAACACTGCGGCGTCCTCCTCCTGCCGCTGCCCAGCCAGTCCGGCTCCAGTGGATCAATACCGAAAGGCACACTGAAAACCCTCCACCAACTCCCTCCAAGGCTTGGAGCGCAGAACCGCAGAGTGGAAGGGACCCTGGAGATCAGTTTATTCCCTGGGTGCTCCCTGGGCCAGGAATGGCATCCCGTCCACCTTGGCAGCCCCTGTCCCATCCTAGGGCTGGGCAAGGACCAGGAGGATTCCAAAAGTTTGCTGAGTGAATGAATCAACCTCCCAGCCAGTGCGGTAGTCCTCAAAAAAAAAACCTATCTGTGGCAATGGTCCTTCTGCTTCAACTTACACACCTTTAGCCACAGGAGGCTCTCCACCTTTCCCAAGCAAACAGAACCTTCCTTTATTGGACAGATCTAACCATTGAAATCATCTTCCCCTATTTTTAATTCCCTCCCCCCATTTATTTGTTCACAAATATCTATTTCCCAATTTCTTCCTTTTCCCTAACCACCTCCCTTGCCCTGTCCCAAACCATCCAGTAATCCAGTCCTGGCCTCCTGGAATGCTAAAGTCACGTGATCAAGGACGGATGAGAAGGGAACTCACACTCACTGAGCACCTGCTCTAAACGAGGCAGGTCAGTAATCTAAGCGTGTTGTCTTCTGTCATCTTCATGCTCACAAATGAGGATCCTGAGGCTCCGAGAGGGTAAGTCACATGCCCAGAGGCACTCAGGCACCCAGCAGCTAGAACTACGGCTTGAATCCAGGTACACCACAGCCCAGGATTATGTAGCATAAATATTTGTTCTCGACTTCAGATGAGTCGGTAAAGGACTTAACCGGACCTCCAATCCCCCACCCTCAGGGGGGTAGAGGGGCCTGGCAGATTGTGAAGTCCTCACCCAGACCCTGCTGCTTCTCTCCATCTCCCCAACCAGAGTATGGCCTCCAACTGGTGCTTCTGATGGAAGGGACCCAGGACTCCTCAGAGAGATGGTGGATTCCAGGACATGGGAAGGGAAGGTACAAGATGAGTCCAGAACATTTTGTCCTTCCAGAAAGCCAGGGAGTTATCAAAGATGCTGGGTCACAAGGCTCAGCATCCAGCCTCAAGGGGCTCCCGGGGGCCAGATGTGAGACCATCTCAGCATGGAGAAGGGGAGGACACCAGAGAGACCTGCTTGTTATTTTAAAAGTGAGTTTCAACCCAAAGGAGGTGGCAGTCAAACAAGATAATATATGGAGTACATATGATTACATACATCATACACACATCAGCTGTGACACGTGACAGTGTGTCTACATTAAGACTCCTACTCTCCCTAGGGAAGCTCTGCAGCTCAGAGACAGCTTGGAAACATCCAGAGAAGGATCTGTGCCCCCAGCCCATTCCAGCCCAGGGCCTCTCTCGAGCCCTTCTGCTCCCCACCATGGTGAGAAACGACAGGGTGATGAAGCCCTGGGAAGCACTAACTGGCCTTGAAGCTCAGGGAGGGAAGAGGCTTACCCAGAATTCCCCACTGGCCACCCAGGCTGGACCATCTGAATTCCCAAGTCCATGGCCTTGCCGTCAGCCCAGAACCAGCGGCTCAGCTCTG